>JACGTJ010005135.1:0-11304 GCA_014858695.1 Chrysomya rufifacies | reverse complement strand
AGTTCTAGTTCAGTTCTAGTTCTGTTCTAAATCAGGTCTAGTTCCTTTCTGGTTCAACTCTTTCTTTAAAATCCTTAAAGTCCTTTATTTTTTAATACTATTTTTCTTAACGATCTTCTTTACCTTAGAAATTAACATTTTATTACTTTCTTAGAAAATATTTTTGCCTCCCCTCACCCAATTCCCCTCCTTATATTTTAAAACTAAAGCCATTAAGAACTAAAATAAATATACCGTATTATTGTATTTGTAATGAAATGCACATATGTGTTAAAGGACATTTTAGAATTCATGTGTTTTTTTTTTTATTATTTTACCAAAATTTTCACTTAGTATTTTTCTTTTTGATAGAAAGAAAAAGCTAATATTTTCTTTTGCATTTTAATATGTTTTCGAATACATATCGTTGAATGAATAAAAGTACAAAAACCTAAGAATAAGAAAGATTTCCTTGAATAAGGAATGTTTTTTTTTTTTTGTATCAAAATAAAGGACCACATAAGTCATGAACATATTTTAAAATTAAAATAAATTGTTAAACGAGCAAAAAGAAATTCGTAATAAAAATCGAAAGAGAAAAAAAAAAGAAAACAAAACAAAACTCTGAACTAAACAAACACATGATAAAACTTTTAACTAAAGGTTAGAGATTTTTGGCCGGCATCTTAGTGATGATGGCCGCAAAAATATATGAAAAAGTACAAAAGATTGACAGTTTATAAATAAAAAAAGGCAATATAAGAAAAAAAAAGAAGGAATTGGAAGCAAAAAAAAAGAGGGAGAGAAATTTTAAGAAGGATACACCAAGACTAATAAAGGAGCTACATTATTTGTTTAAGTTGTAAAAAATCTTTGCAAAATATAATTTGTATACAATTTTTTCCTAAAATTTTGAAAACTTTAAAAAAGATTTAATAAAAATGAATGGAAATTGCTTTTTAGGACACAGGGGCTTCCCTTAAGCCCTAACAATTCATAGCAGTTTCTAAGATTTGTTTCAAATTTTTTGGTAAACTTCAAGGAAATATTTAAAAAAAGATATTTATTTCATCCATTTCATCTGGTCATGGTCGAAAAGGACAAACAAATATTTTGTTTCCCACATCCTTTACAATGTCACAGTAGCCATTTCCAGGGAAATAGTTTGTTTTTGCAAACCGTTTTTGGCTATTTTTGTACCGTAAGGTAGGTAACTCATAAAATCTCTATATAATACTACAATTTTTCTATAAGAAACTCAAATCTTAAGTTAATATCTGTATTCCTGAAAATTGTATTTCAAATCATTTAAAAAGTTTGTTTTTCCAGAAAAAAGCGTAATTTTCAAATTTTATATTCTAAGCTTATGTGAGCTTAGACGGTTTGTTAAAATTGACTTTCAATTTCAACAATATTAATTCAAAGTTATAAGCTTTTTTAATGTTACATAAACTTGTAACATATGTTTGCTTTTAAGGACTTTAAAACGAGCTCAAATTTGACGCTCTCTATGAAAATTTGTGTTTGTTTTTAATTACATAGTGTTTTTTAACAAAAATGTCTATAACTTTGAAACTGAATAGATATTTTTTGCATGAAATTTCATCTAGTTAAAGCTAAATGTTCACTAAATAATTGCAGAAAAGCTCAAGTTTCTAATGACTATAGATTCTTTAGAGTCAATTCTCAAAAAAGTGAATTATAGGATTATAAGTCTACATATTTTATATGTGGACTTAGCCTACTTTCAGGCTTATTTTTTTTTACTCAATAAAATCTTGTAGTTTATTAAACAAATATTATTTCTTTTGAGTTTTCAGTTTCCATTTGCTTCAAAATCTAATTTCTAATTTCTTTTTTTTTTTTGTAAATTTGGCAAACACCACATGTTTTCTAGAGGTATGCAGCCTATAAGTATGTTAGATATTTATTATATACATTTTATTTCTATTACATTTTTTTTGTTTCTTACCACATTACCCAAAAGCCCGTAGATTTAATATGTTTTTCTTAAAATTTTGTTGTTTTTATTTTATGTTTTTTTATACATTTTACGTTTTTAATATATAATTTTAAACAGAAACTAAGAAAACAACATTTTGAGACAACCACAACAAAGACAAGAGATATTTAAGACAAAATTTTTTTTCAGTCTTACTGTAAAGTAAAGAAAAACATTTAAAGAAAAAAGTTTATTTTTAAAAGGCCAGGCTGTAAATGTTGTTGTTAGTTTTATATATATTTTTTTCCTTTAAAACGCCCTTATATCCTGTTTCCCTTTTTAAGTTTTTTTCTTTCTTTTTTTTGATCAACTGACTAAACTTTGAACTGACCACTGTTTTCATTATAATGGTTTATTTTCTTTAAATAACTAAAATACAAAACAAATCACACACTCTCACATACACACACACACTAAGTTTGCAATTTCATATATTTGACAAGAAAGAAATTTTTGGTTTTTAATTTTAATGTAAGAAAGAAAACTTTACTTTTTACCAAGAAAACACCCTTCTTTTGTTAAAACAAATTTCCTTAACAATACAACTTATGATGCTGGCTAAATAAAATTTTAGTTTATTAGAAAATTTTGCTAAAAATGTAACAAAATTTATAACATATTTATTTGCGTGTTAATCTATAAGCAATTTCTAACATGCATATATCTAATTAAACCTTTGAAATTCATTCTAACTATTTGTAGTCGTTAACATGTATTTTTTTTGTGGTAAATAATCAGGTCTTTAATATATAATTTGTTCCTTCTATATATTTTTTAAAATCCCTATTTCCTAAGAACTACATATTTCTAAAGCACAGTGATTTGATAAGTTTAATATTTGGTAAAATGCCTGTACATTTGATAACTTAAGAGATATTTGAATGAACTTTAAGATGCAGAGGAAAAGAGATACTTTTAAATTGATTAAAAGCAACTTACAACTCTAGATACCTTTGGAATCTTTTTTGTAGTCCTTCAAATTTGTTCACCTTATTAAAAAGGATTTGAAAAAAGCACCAAGTTTGACAGATCATTACCTATCTCCTAGCAAGGCTAGGGCTTTCAACTCTATCAACATCGATTAGCACTATTATTAACTTTAACTATGTAAAATTTCATTGTTATATCTTTAGACATACAAAAGTTATACAAACTTTTACAATAACACTAACCACACCACAGCACACTTTCATCAACAAGACAAAGGAAAAGTGTTTAATTTGATTGGAATAGATCAAGTTTGAGCGTAATTTAAAGCGTATTTAGAAAACAGTTATTACAAGTATTTGGTATTATTGGCAAGCTTATAACTTCAAAAATAATAATCCATAAAAAAACAACAAATTACTAACAAGTTTCATTCATGATCAATTGCCCCTAAAATATAAAATTTTAAATTTTGAATATTTTGTAAAACAAGGAGAACTTGATATTTAAACCTTCACAAAATTTTAACAAAAACAAATAACATTTTGAAATTTTGACATATAAAAAAAGAAATATTTTGTTTAAACAGTGATTTTCAAAGATTCCCAATTTTCCCTACAAAAATACCCAAAATTTCAAAAGCAAAAATAAAGGATTTTAAAAATTTACTTTTTTATTTAATAAAATGGCAACCCTGTTATCAGTAGGCAAGATTTTCAAATTATTTTACTTGTGTGTTGTACCCATTATATGCAGCTATTCAAAATAAATATTATTTTCCAAATTCCGTGTAAGAGTTAGATGAATTTTACAAAAAAAAAAAAAAATTATAGAATTAAAAAAATAAAAGCTTTTCGTTAGGACTTGTGGGCAGTTTGCAGCCCCAAATGTCAAAATTTTTTGTTCCGGAATTCGTCTACTGAATGCTGAAACAATTTAAAAGAAAAATTACAACAAAAAATATATTATATTGCCACCTTTTTGACATGAAGCAACCCCCCTGTCCAAAAAAAAAGGATTTTTTCTTTTTAAATTTCAATTTCAGATTACAATAACCTTAAATCGGCTGAATATTTTAAGACGATTCTCAAGGCAATTTTGTTTAGAATTTAATAAAAAATCTTAAAAGATTTTTTAAAAAATTTACGTATTAAAATTTAAGCTTACAAAGCTCAAAAAGCTAACAAATCTTAGGCACGAAAATGTAACAACAAGGTCTTCGGTTCAAATAACTCATAAACTAAAAGAGATATACATACAAAATATTTAAGAGATTTTTTTTTTCAAATTTATAAAGGCTTTGTTTAAACATAATCATTTTGCAATTAATTTTTATATAAAATTTTGAGAATTTTTCAAAAAGTTTACTTATTTGATAAGACCAACTTAGAAAACCCCAAAAATATTGGAATTAGAACCAAAGTAAAGATGTTTTGGTATCACTGTATAATGTATTTTCAATACAATTAAACACGCAATGTATTTTTTTCGTTCTTCTTAAGTACAAATATTATTTACACGAATGAATGAATGAATTGTATAACAATTAGGGTTGGAAGAAAAAAATGGTTTATCTTCTAACATAAATTTCTAATTATATAAACCTTTAGCTCATGTTTTCTTAGAAAATTATTGATAGACCTTAGACAAATATTGATTAAATGCTTAAAATAATCAAATTATTTGAAAAAAATAGCAAAGAATGACATTGTTTTTAAACAAAACAAAATCTAAAGCCTACTTTTAGGAGTTTAAAAATAATAAGTTGATAATACATAAGATTTTTAATTGCTGCAAACATTTTTTTGCTGGTATAAACTAAAAATAACAAAATTTTTATTATTTATAATTATAACCTACATTTAGGCGTTTTTTTATACTTAAGCAATTAAATTGTCATAAAACATTGATTTCAGTTTAGTTCTCTTTAATCTATAGAAATAATATATAAAATAAAATATTTAATTATCTAACAAATTTTTTATTAGAAACATTTACAATAAAACTATGTAAACTTAAAGACAAAAGACAATAAAACAAAAATTTATAGTAAAGAAAGAAAAGAAAAAAAAAAGTACCGGAAAACCGGAAACAGGCGGAAACATTATATTCGCGCGCATTACTTAAACACAGTTTTACTATAACTACAAATTCCTTAAAACTAAAACACATACGTTTAATTTAACAAATAATTTTTATTTCTTTTTTTGTTTTACCTACACCTAAAAGTACACTAAACATTTTAACAATTACATATACTAACAACGTATATACGTATATAATACATATGTATATGTGTAACAGAAAACAATAAAAATAATCGCAAATAACAACATGAAATCGTAAGTGCGTGTCGTGTTTGAATTTAATATATTAAAACTTCTTTATACACAACACACACATTCACACACACACATTACATACATTCCCTAATAGACAGCAGGGAATTTCATAGGAAAATAATGAAAAATAAAACTAAATTTTTTGTTAAATGTTTATACTTAATGTAATGTTAATAACACATTGCTTTGATTGTTTGTAGTTTTTTTTTGCCTGCTTTTTTTAGTATGAAAATAAATATTTAGTAATAGTTTAACTAAACGCACCCATTAAATTTTCTTCTTTTTTTTTTTTTTTTTTTTTTTTTGTTTGGCGAATAAAATAATTGTTTTTTAAGGTCTTAACATATGTTTGGGGGGGATTTTCTTCTTTTTGTTTGTTTGATTTGTTCAGATATATAGAAAAAAAAAAAAAAAATCAAGACATGTTATGTCATTTAGTGTAATGTTTAAGAAAATTAATGAACTAAAAGTTATTACCTTAAAATAACGTTTTAAGTATTGATGGCATACTTTAAGGAGTAAGAAATTAAAACATTTGCAAACATACTTTTAGGATCTTAATAATTAGTAATTATTTCTAAAGAATTGATTCATATGGGATCTAATAAATACAACTCATATGGGATCTAATAAATACAACTAATCAAAAATTTTAGGCCATTTTGTAAAAAGATCTTTAAGGACAATATTCAAATATTATCATATTAAGTTATATTTTACTATTAATTTTAAATTCCGCTTTGTAATAAACCTATAACATAGTAAAGTTCTAAAAATATTTATATTATTTCAAAATTTTCTAAGATTTTTTAAATATTTGTATATATTACCAAATTTAACCTTTGACCTTTCTTCATTCATTAGCTTACTATTATTTGATTTTATTAAAAATACAACAATTTCCTAAGTATAATTAGAAGTCATTAAATTCGTTCTTAATTTAGCTTAATTAGAATAGTCTAAATTCAATAACATACTCTAATACCAAATAAATTCCTAAAAAATACTTAATTTTTCTTGAAATTCTTCGAATTCAATTGCTTGATGTAACTATAATATGAATGATATCAAACTAATACTTTTTGATGTAGATTTTCTATTATATTGACTATGCATTCGTTGTGATTTCTTTATAATTTCCCAACATTTTTCTTATACAATTTTGAAAAGTGTGTAAGTGTTATTTTAAAAAGGCCTTTTAGAAAATATGTACATTTCAATGTCTCTTGTCATGGTTTTTTTCAAAGGCAATTATACATTTTTCAGTTTATTTGTTTAAATTAACTAGTTTTTATATGTTTTTAGATGAAGTAATTTTTCTACAAAATTTTTCTCTTTATAAAAATTTTCCCAAAAATTTTTTTGTTTAAAAAAATTTTTATAAAAATTTGTTTAAAAATTTATGTTTTATAGATTTGTTTCGAAAAATTTGTTTTTTTTACCATTTAAAGTTATTTCGTAAAGATTTGTTTACAAATTCTAGGTTTATTGAAAATTTTCTTTGCAAAAACTTTAATTCAAACAATTTAGATCACACTTAATTGAATATAGCCTACTTTTAGGCTTATTTTTCTTTATTTCACCATTAGTTGCATTTGATTTGTAATCCTCTTCTTTCCCTTCTTCTACTACTAACAAATGTGTTGAGATTTTCCTGATTATTCTATTTAATTGCAGATTTTCATTGCCTATCTTTAGGCTTTATATTAGTTTTGAAAAATTTCCTGTTTTTCAAAATTTTTAAGAATTTTTCTCAACTTAATTCTAAAAAAATTGTCTTTATCCTTTTAGATAAACCTAGTTTTCAGTTATCTTTGCCTATTTTTAAACGTTAAATACATCATGCTTTTAAGCCATTTATTACAGCCTACTTTTAGGCTTAATTCGCTTTTCTTTTCCTAATTACTTGTATTCGGTTTTTTAAGCCGCTTTCTCTTCTCAAAATAATACCTTTTCTAAAGATTTTTTCAATTATATTTGTACATATTAATCATAATAATATTTTCATTGCCTATCTTTAGGCTTTTGTAAAATATGCCCTTTTTTAACTTAAACAGCCTGTTTATTTACAATTTTCATAATAATTTATTAAATATTGATTTATTTGATATATTTTTATGTCCTTTTTTTTGCTTAAAAACAACCAACCATTTCACTTTTATTATTAGAAAAACATATATTTACAATTACATATGTAGACATATTACTTTAAGTACTGCAAAAGAAAAACTTTTCTCTTGTTTTCTACAAAACGTTTTTCGTCTTTTTCTTTTTTCCTTATTTGACATTTGAAACTTCAACTCACGTATATCATCTCAATAACGTCAAGTCTAGTTACAAAAACTGAAAAGTTTGTTCTTTTCAAATGATATATATATATTATATATGTTTAATATATAAATATAATATGAAATTACAAAACATATATTAAGTACTATTAAAACAACAACAACAGTAATATAGAATAGTAAATATGTATGTAATAGTAGAAACGTATGTAGAATAATTGCTAATGCACGCACTTTTACTTTTTTTTTTCTTTCTACATCTTTTACTTCATTCATCGATACTTTTGTTAAGACTAAAGTATGTAAAGGAAAAAATAACGAGGGGAGTTTGCAAAAGTAATTAGGAATTCAAATATAAATTGCAGTATAACATTTTTATAAAAATTTATTACAATTTGCTGTAATCCTTAAAGAAAATCTGTAGCTAGAAAAAGGTGTCGAACATTTCTAGCTCAAGGGCTATTTTAGTTTAAAAGCTTTCTTTAAATAATTCCAAATTTAACCTGTTTTAGAAAACCATAGTAGTCTAATTTACTTATATTTTTTTCTTGTTCATATCTAAAGTCCTTTACTACACTTAAAACTTAAGCATTTGTTAACAATTTTTCTTATAAAATTTTCTTAGATATATTAATATAACGTATCTATTCGATCGTTTAGTTTTATTTATATGCTTGATTCTTATAATATATTTATACAACTAAGTTTTCTACTACACATACAAACATACATAGAGATATACATATAAAGACAAACATTTGATGAATATACATTATCCTTTAACACGCATGGGGCAGGCATTTTAATCTTAGATGGATTTTAACACAAGAGTGTGTAAGCGATTTCCTATTTCTATATATATATAATTCTTTTTTTTTTCCTTTCTGCTTACATTAAGAAAAATTTCTTGATGTAACATTTGTTTGTAAACGTATATAGTGAAATCATATGGGTGTGTATTCAAAAAAAGAAATAAACGATCAAATGATGGGTGCTGGCAGTCTAGGTTGTATGTTTGCCTGTTCCATGTGTTTAACAAATAAATGATTGTATGAATTTACTATAAATGGACATTGACAGCAGGCGAAACTACTTTATATGTACATTTAACAAAATATAAATAATAAAATTTATTATTTTCATTCATATACGTAAAAAAAATACAACGAACGTAAATGCTAATATCAATTTTTTTTATCAATTCAAATGTTAAAAGCATAAAAAAATAAATAATGTTTATATGTACCAACACATACAAGACACATTTATATAGCAAAAAAAAAAATATTCCCTAAAAATAGTTAAAATTTCAAACGGCCACACAGCAAAGAAAGGTTTTTTATGAAGTTTGTTTAAAAAGCCTATAAGTAGGCAATATAATATTAAATTTCAAGTTTTATAATATAAAACATAATATAGAGATCTATTAATCCCTTTAATTGCCCAAAGCCAAATAGTTTTTGCCGATATTTTTAATTGCCAAGAAATTTTAAGTAACAAATTCACTATTAAACCTAAAAGTAGGCAATAGATTTGTAAATTTTGAGTAAAATTGGAAGTATTTTATAATGTCTAATTGAAAATTTTGCCAATTTGAATAAAATTTCAATTTCATTAAGCTTTCTTCTATTACCCACAGCTAAATAGTTTAAATTGACCAAATAAACCTAAAACTAGGCAGTGAATTTGTAAAAATCAAAAATTAAGACTAATTTAAGAATTTGCTTTATTAAATATACCTTCAGTTTTCTTTAATTTTCTCAAGTTGAATTGGTTTTTCTTTAAACATTTTTTCAATTAGTGTAGATAGAAATTCAATATGAAACCTAAAACTAGGCAATAGATTTGAAAATTTTAAATAAAATCGAAATTAATAGATAAAGGCTCATTTAAAGTTCTGCTATTTTAAAGACAACTGCAGTTTCTTAAAGATTTTCCATATTTCACTGAGGAAAATAAAAAACCAACATTTTTTAAAGTTTTAATCCTTACAAATCCTGTAATTTTAAAGTGATATAAATTATTTCGGAAAGCTAAACAGAAAACGTTTGTGGATATATAATATCTTAACAAAATCAAACATCTTTGCAATACTTGATCTATAAATCGTGATGTTTATAGAATTCCAAAGCAAAAGAAAAAACATGAAGCCTAAATGCAGGCAATAGAAATATGCTTTACGTTTAGAATATGGAAACTGGTAGGAAATTTGTAAATTTTAAAGATTTCACAAGAGAAATTCACTATATATTGTAAATAATTAGGTTTTACAAAAGTTACCATCATTTACCCGGCATGCTAAGCCACTTTATAGCTCTCAATGAAATACAAATAAACAAACTATTGAATATAAAATTTGATTTCTTTTGCAATAAATTTTAAAAAGCTTTATAACTAAAATCTCAAGAATTTATATTCAATTAAATTAATTTCAACATACATAAAAAAAAATCATAATTAAAACATTATTTTTTCATTAATTAAAAAAACTCTGTCGAGGCTTAAAATAGCCTTTCATATATTTTACAATTATTGTATGTATAAAGTTAAACTTTTTTGTTACAAATAAAAAACTAGATTTCAAATATGTTTTTTTCATTAAAACAACAAAAAAAAAATGAAATCCTTTTTGTAATACTTGAAATTCTAATTTTCTACTTAAACTTCAAATATAATAATATATTTTCATTGTAAAATTTAACTCACACATACACACTCACTCACTCAAAAAAAAGGATAATTTAAATTTCAAACTAATGTATAAAAGGGTAAGAGAAAGAAAAAAAAATATCTTACAAATACATATAAATATGACTTGATTATAAAATATAGAAAATACATTAAATTTAAACTAAACGAAAAATACATACATACAAACAAACATTAACATTATATTATTTGTATATATGTATGTGTAAATATGTGTATAAACCAGCTTTAGAAATATAGTTGTTAGAAAAATGTAAAAAAAACAAGAACTTGAAAAAGAAAGACTTATGTTAGATGTCCTTTACTCTTCTACACTTATACATACAAATATATTTATTTGTATATAAATTTCTTTTTTATAAAAGAATATGAATTGTATTAAAAAAAAACATAAAAATTGAACGTGCTTATACAAATATATTAAAAATATATATAAATTTACAAAAAAAAAATCCCAAAAAAAAAAAAGTTAAGAAAAATTTCTAGCCTACACTCAGGCAAACAAATAAATACATATGTGTTATTATACAAACAAATTTACATAACTACATTTCATATACATTTACAATTACAATTATATTTGGGTATTTGTTTGTCTGTATACGAGAAAAATGGACATTATAAGACCCAAAAGTACTTAAGGTAGAAAATTTTCTAAACAACAAAAAAAAACTTTTTTTTATTATTATTTTATTTCTATATTGGTTAAAATGTTGTTTTACTCACTAACAAACTTCTATTTCAATATATGTATAATTTTGTTCTCACAAAAAAAAGGGATAAAATTTTGAAATTATTCACAAGTGTTGTAAGTATGTGTTTATGTAACTTAGTATTTTCTATATAACTATGTGTCCTTTTTAAGTATGTGCGTTTGTGTGTGTGTGTATATGTGTTGGTAAATTTGTTTTGCAATAGTAGAGAGAAAATAAAATATAATTTGAATTGTTCATTCGTATAGGATTTCAATTCATTTTTGAAATCCATTTCAAATTGTATAAATTTTATATTGTCGAAGTTTTTTTTTGATATGCCACACATTTATATGTAAAGCAAT
>JACGTJ010005132.1:0-16079 GCA_014858695.1 Chrysomya rufifacies | reverse complement strand
AGTTCTAGTTCAGTTCTAGTTCAGTTTTAGTTCTTAATAGTTTTTAGTATTAGCAGATAATGGAAAAAATAGCTTTCGTAAAATATTGCCGAATGGTAAAGCTATTTACTACTTGTCATTCATTGACACATTGATATTACAATGAAAATTTTTTTTAAATTTTAAAGCAAAATAAATAAAATAACTAAAAAACTTGTACGCATGTTTGAGGTAGTGTTCCACAATTGTATTTATGTTGATGTTGATTCTGACGCTGATGTCGATTTTGATGTAATACGTTAATAGATTGTGCGATATTGTGTAATCGATACCATCACTTATTTCAAACACACAATACAACATATAAACAGTGTATTTATGTAAATCGAATCGAATACAATACAAGAAAATAAAGCGAAATACAATTTTTCCTTTTCAGCAATAGAATTTACATACAAAAAAATTGTTTTTTTTTTATATATGTGTATCCACATATGTATATATATAATAAGTACATGTATTGAATTTCCAAATCTATTTTAAAGTAAATTGCTATAACAACATTTTTTAAGATTTGATTACTTGCATTTTGTATATATGTATGTGTGTTTTAAATGTGATTTATGTTACTTTAAGTGATTATATGGTACTTTTATTTCAGCGAAATTTGAATAATATTCAAAATAACGAAACATTTAAACAAAAAAAATATATAACAATGGATTAAATGTTTTAATGTACATATATGCGTATGGAAATATTAAAGATTACTTTTGAATTGTAATGTTAGAAAAAGATTACAATTCAAAAGTAAATTTAACATTTTTTTGCCGACATCAAATAATGTTGCGAAAAAAGTTGTTCTTTAGTTGGGGCGTTTTCAACAAAGATGTTGATAAATACTTCTTCTACATTAATCGTTACCATAATATCCCATGCGTTCGGACAGCTTTTATTTTGACACCATTTTTATTTTTAATATCGAGACACTATCGAGACACTATCGTAATGTTTAATTTCATTTTCTCAATTTTAGACCACAGAATATTTGTTACTCTATTTTTCAATGGACTCGTTCAATGCAGAATAAAAAGTTTAGCTGTAATAGAATTCCAGATTAAAAAGTTTAGCTGTAATGAAATCCCAGAATAAAAAGTTTAGCTGTAAATAATCGATCTTTTGAACTAAAGACATATATAAGTTCCCTAGTTTTTTGAGTTCTTAAGCGGATTTCTATAATCTTTGCTCAGAAGGAAGATTTTAAATTTTGTATGTCATCTTCTTCATACCAAGAATCCAATGTGTACATAAAAAGGGCGTAGATTTTTTTTTCGGATTTCAGAATTCTAAGAAAATTTTGTGCTGCTGTTATCCCCTTTATATTCATTATTTTATCTAAGCATTAGAGCAATACCTAAGATGCTTTCAGCTACTGGTTGGGCCACTTTAGTAGTAAAAATCCCAAAAGTCATCAATCTGGCCACTTTTTGTGCTCCTTTTTAAACTTTGTTTTAAAGCTTTTTACAATAAACAAAACTCCATAATTTATTTAGAAACTGACACAATTAAAGATGGAGCTATTAACATTATTCACATATTTATGGTGTCTTATTGATTGATGGTTTAGTTGTTTGATTAAAAACAAATACTCATCTGAAATAACATTAAATGTTATGCCTTTGAAATAGCGCATCCCTTTCAAACATATCATCCTATTTTCTTGCGTAGCTATTTTTGTGCCACTTTCAACGGTAACGTTGCTCCACGTTCACATACTTAGTCGAATTGGGAATTAGAAACATGAATTTTAAAAGTTTTATATTTCTTGAAAATTTTAGTAAACTAACTTGTTAAATAAATTAATAAATAAATGTTAAATTTCTTGTTTAAAAAACTTTATATAAATATTCTGACATTTGGTTTATGTTGCATTAAATTGTTGTTGTCATTATTAGTTTGTTGCATTTGTATGTTTTGTGCTATTTTCTTTTTTTGCTTTTTCTGCCATAAATATATACTTTCCTTATTGTTTTACAGTTCTTTTAGTTTCATTTCAACTAAAAGTAAAAGCAGCAGCTAGAGATAGAAAGAAGCTGGTGCTTAGTTTAACACTTTGCTAGGAAAAAAATACTTAAACTGTTTACAAAAAGAAAAGTTCTTTAGCCTTCGTCTTTGGTAAAAGTTGTCTGTTAGAGTTAGAATATTGTAAATTTAACTGATATTGCTTGGATACATCAGTAGTGGTGAGTTTTAGTGGTATTTGTTATACTTTAAACATTTGGAAGTTAAAAATATGAGTAGTGTATATCGCCAAGACGATTATCTAAATCAAATATTAATAGAATAAAGTTAGCTTGGTTTATGTACTCACTTACTTGCTCCAAGTGCCTGGCGATAATTGCGTCCTTTAAAACTGCAGCCACTGCAAGCTTGTGCCATGTTTAAGTAAAGCTGAAACCTAAATTGATAACACATCGCAAATTCTGATGAAGCATTTAATGGCACATAAAACATACATTTCTTTCTATTGGTATCCGTTATAAACCACTAAATTTGCTTTGCTTACACTGAACAGAAACGTACAAAGCGATTTACGATTGAAAGCTTGTTCATAACCATTAAACATTAATACTAACTAAATCCTTAAAATCTAACAATTAAAAAGAATAAATTTAACAATTCCTTAGCTTCTAAAAGTTGTTCTAATAACTGTCATATTAGAGAATGTATACATTTAAGAATGCATCTCAGATCGTAGCTACTTTAACGGGATCCTTTCAAATACAAAATATTTGCCTGGTTATGTGGTATGTAATTCTTTTGCTTGAAAGCAATAACAACAAATATTACAAGCAGATTAGAAAAGAAAAACAAAAAGTTAAAATAAAAGAATAAGTTTAAAAAGAAGACGAAGAAGAAGTTATTTACTTTGCAATAAAGTTAAGGTAATTTTGTTATGAATTCAACTGGTCGTCGTACTTATGGAACAGTTAGTGGATCGTAAATATATATTTACGTACTAAAGCGAAAAAAGTTAGTATATAAAAACTTGGTACATATATACATTTTACTACTACTACTATTTTTATACTATTCTTCACTTATTTTACGCTGAATAGAGTTATGTTATGTTGTTATATTGCGCTTTTACTAAAGGAAACATTTATGGTAAAAGTTTTACATTTTTCTATCAGTAATTTTTATATCCATTTTCTTTGGGTTTCCTTAGTTTTTTTTTTCTTACTTATAACTTAATTTTTCTTTAGCTTCTCTTTTACTTTTACAACAAACATTTACGTATTAAATGTTAATGTTATGAAAGATATTAAGCTGTGTTTATGTAGTCATAGCAAATGACATTAAATAAGCAACATTTTATTCTGGTATTTTTTTTTTCTAAAAAGTTTTATATTTTTAATGCATTCTTGCATAAAAACTGATTGGCTGTTTTTTAGTTTTTATTAAAGAAAAGCTATAACCATAAACGATATTTTTAAGGAATTTTTTTTTTTGTAGTTAAGATTATATTTTAGGAAATTATATTTTATGACGTTTTTTTTTCTTTCGTGCTGATAATTATAATAATCTTTATAACATATATCAACATGGTACCTAAAATACTTTCATAAAAGGTGGTCTAATGATTTATTCTTATCACATTTATATACAATTGTTCAGTATTGACAAACGTAAAAGTAATTAAATAAAAATTAAATTATTTAAATTTCTAATAAACTATAACTTTCACACAAAATCTTTGTAATATTTTTATTACTTCAAAATTACAGAGATAGGAATGATGAATATTGATTCTGGGCCACTGTACCTTAGTGGATACGGTACTAAAATAGCAACTCATTTAAGGCCAAAGTTAATTGAGGTTAAATGGGCATTTTCTTGTAGTCTTTGGTTATGACAATCAAATAAGATTATATTAGGCTTCGTCGAACCATTGACAAACATCTTCACCATGTCTTATGTAACATAGGAAACAATCGTGGGAAAAGCCATGAGAATTTTCTATTTTGATATAAGAAATATAAAGGGTTTAAGGACATAAGGTCCTTGTTTATGAACTGCTTGAGCATATTGACAATATAAGAGATTTTTATCTTTATAACGGCACCCATATAATATTTATCGTATTTTTAATAGACTGACGGAAGAACGTTACTGGATTGACCCTGCATCTTTCCAAGACCCAGAATATAAATACTTGTTTTATATTTAAGAGATTTATTAACGGAATGACATTTAAGCATTTTTGATTATGAAAACTACCATCTACAAAATATGTTTGTTTGGTTACATATTAGGGGAGATATTCGCATTAAAGATAGTGCTACAATTTTTTCTCATCTTAACAGCTCCTACATAACTTGTTTCGAGGATAAGAAGATGAATCTGATCCATATTCTACTAAAACTCTACAAGGCTTGAGTTATGTTCGTGTTAATCTTAACTCATGGGAATATGACTGAAGGGAAGGATAAAGGTGATTTATTATAGAATCTAATAAGAATTCTTCTATATACATTACTGTGTATGTACTCTTTCCTATTCCATCTTTACAGGCTTATTAGCATTTCTAGTAGTCAAAATCTGCAGAAATGCTTTTGTTCATGTAGTGGCCCTTAGGAATAGCTATTATAACACTTTATCGGTAGCAATTAAAAAACTTTATCTGGTTGTAATTTTTCAATAAACTCAGTGATATCTATCTATTTTGTTGGTAATTGCCACATATTATTATTTTGATAAAAAAAAAACAAATTGTTTTTGTAAGTAGTACTGCACCTGTATCAGAGTGATCTCAATTATATTAGATGCACAAATTTTATGTACTGTATTTTAATTTTTTCGATTTGGTTTGTTATTTTAAATAAACAATTTTATGCTATATATTTCCCCTTAATGAATATAAATAAAACTAAAATTGTAATAAAATAAATAGCAATAAAGTATTTAAACTTTAGTCATTTATTGTTATTTTTAAAGACAATTTAATTTATGCACCTATTTAAATCAATTGCCAACATTTACCACACAAATAAGATTTATTGCTTAACTTTAAATTAACTAACAGTAAATTCACAAAATTCTTTGAAATTTAATTTAGCAAAAAAAACTTATACATTTTTCACACAATTCCAAATCCTAAAGCAACAATTAACTATACAGCGAACAAATATAATAGAATTCAAGAAAACCAGTAAATAATTTGAAACAAAGAAACCAAGAAATAATTTAAAATCTAAATAAAGCTAAAACTATACGAACAACAAAAGGTTAATGTTGGAATGCAAATTTAAATGCAAGATTGCAACTGGCATTGCATACCTTAACACTTCTTTAAATTTCTATTGCAGCTTTGTGGTAAAAAGGTAAAATATTTTCTAACAACAAATGCTATTTATATAACTATCAACAACAAACACTTAATAGCAGCAACAATAACCGACAGTCTACAACAGCAATAACAATATAAACATTCTTGACCAACCGACCAAAGAATAAGCCAACAACTTAAGTTTAGTCATGTAAATGCATTCCAAATATATACAAACATATGTAAAATACAAGTAGACAAAGATACATATTATTCTATACATGTATGCATGTTTTGCTAGATATTTACATTTTTATATTGTATAAACTTATATATAAGAAGATTATGTAAAACAGGTAGGCAACAGTAAAAATATTTACATAAATACAGATAAATATTCCAACATTTTTTAAATAGCATAATAAAACTACTGTACGTATGAGTAATATACACATTTATTATACGTACTATCGACATGTTATTTTGAATATACAAATTTATTAACACTGCTATTTACTATTACACAACTGTTAACCAATATCATGTCCTTATTTAAAATGGCTTTGTAAGTATGCAACTGTTTATACAACAAACACAAAACATACAAAATAATATAAATACTTAGGTACTTGTGTATGTATATATACATATGTGGTAGACTTTATACTTAAGCATAAAAGATATCAAATGCATGTTTTAATTTTATGATAGAATTTTGTAATTAAACATTTAATTAAGCACTTGTTGTTAGTACTTTTGCTATGCTAGTGGTAATATTAATAAAAAACTACAAATATGCGTGTTTAGAATAATTCAAATGCTATATTTGTAAACTAAAGAAAAGTAATGGTAAACAAATAAGATTACATATGACTTGGTCGAATCTTTAATACCCAACATCAACGAATTCAATGTAACATTTTCATTTAAACAAAATGGAACATAGTCTGGATAGATATGAATTATAGATACATATCAGGAAATAATGTATAAACTTCAAACATTTTAATATGATAGAACAAGGGAGGTGGAAGCAAATGTGAAAGAATCATATGGAATGACTAACTTAATATACCTTCTATAATTTGTTGGAAGTGTGTATAAAAATATGTAATATAATTATTTGACTCACGTACAAGAAAACTTAACACGCATTAATTTAATGACTGAATATTTTTTTATTATAAAATTGTATTTAAATGTTTTAAAAAGAGATTTTATTTAATTCAATTTAATTTATTTCTATCATTTATTTTATGAAAATTTTATAACATAACGTAGGAAAAACTACAGAAAGCTGTCTATGTGATTCAAAATATTTGACAAAAATATGAAAACAAATTAAGTTCAAAATAAATTTATAATTTTTCAGACAATAAGGATAATTTGTTTTTAAAATTTCGTTGTAAAATGGAACAGTAATTTGATAATAAACTGCACGGATTTATATGCAAAATTAAGTTTGGAAGGTAGATACTTCTACAATAATCTTCGCTCATAGACTTTGTTCATTTTATATATAAAAATGCTCCTACTTTCTCGTCGTGTGTCACTATTGGCCATTAGATTCCTATGATAAAACCAACTAAGTTATGCAAACTACAGTAAAATAGGGAATAATCTGTCAGAATACCTGAAGTCCCTAGAGATCCTTAGAGATTTCAAGCTATGACTAACATATATAAAAGGTATATTACCTACTCCCTATAGGCTAAACTTCAAATTACATTAATTTATTTAAGTTTGATGGTTAATATCAAAGATTTGGCCAATTTAAATATATTATTCTTATTTCTTGATGATGGGTAAACAAAGTACAGTTATATGAAAATCTCTTTTAAAGATTGTTTTGCTTTTATTACCATTCTAAATTCAGTTAACGACATATCTTTATGTGAATTTCAAATTTACTGTCATATATCACCATTATTGAAGATTCATTGTTGGTCATTATCAAAAATTTTAATGGCCTTTATTAATGTTTTAATGTATGTGTATATGTATGAGAAATGTATCTTTATGTATGTAACAAAGCAAGAAATTATATTAACATTAAGTACTTTTACTCTTTCACACTGGGTCAAAATACATAAAGCTTTTAACTAAAATGGGAAGGAAAATTGTTAACCAACGATTTAAACTTCTTTAACGCAAACGGAAGGACAATTGTTTGTAGCATGTATAAATAATGAATAACATATAAATATTGAATAACCATATTTGTATATTGGTACAAATTGAATCAGAATCATTTGCTGAATCAGTTTATTAGTCTATCTGTCGGTCCATTGTATAAATATCGTAAGTATTCTAAATTTTCTACTAAAAAGACTCTAAATTTTTTTATTTATAAAACGTGTAGTGCCTACTTTTAGACTAAATTCTTCTTTGCTTACATCCACCAACAAAAAGTATTGAAGGAATATTGGGTTTGTCCTTCTATGTGTAACATGACTAAATATTAGACATATTTATTTTTAATTCTGGTAGAATTCTAAGTTCATTAGGTTATATCGGGAAAGAGTTTGATCCGAGAAAGATTAATTTGGGTCACAACATACTTCTTACATGTAAGAAAATGGAATAATGGGATAAATCTGTTCATAAAACAAAAGATATTGATTTTAAAGCATTTCATGGACTGTTTGTTCTGAAAACACCTCTAATTCGATTCATTCTAGCATCATGTGTTTTGTCTGTCAAACTGATAAACTATCAGTTAGTTGGGGAGTCATTAACGTCACTCTTTTATAAACATTATATACGAATAATATTTTCTCGTCAGAAGTAATAGGAAACTAAATTGTTTTATCTTGTTGGGATAACGAAACAGGGATTGTGGTTTCAAAAATATTACACAGTAATCTAAGCATTACGCTATTTATTATTGAAATAAGTTATAAGCATCCTTTTATAAAGCAAACATAAGTGTAAATTTAAATTTTCCTTAGACCTTAAACTACTATTTTATAATTGCTGCTATTAATAATTTGTTTCTTTTTGTTGCCAATGTGCATTTGTAATGTAATCAACAAATATTAGCATCGTAGAATTTCTAAAAATTTCCATTTGATAGCTTCAAGTCGAGAATATTTAAATGTTATTACATTTGTTTTAATATTTACTAGAAAGGACTGTGAAGTATAAAATTTAAATATTGGTTTCAATAAATTCGCATAATAGTAGCATTACTAACTGTAATATCAATTCCAAATTCTCTACAATTCCTTTATTAATTTTTGTTTACGCCAACATGACTCAATACTTACTCCTATTAGTATATATATTACATATTACTGTTACCATTTATGTTCCCATAAGAATGACCTAGCTGTTGAGTTTCCTTCTTTAATGATTTTGAAATTTTATGCGGTATCACCAAAATTTATTTAATGTTTATTCTTGTTGCCGTTATTGCTTGCTATTTGTTTTATTCCCAATTATGCGAAAAAAAACAACACAATTTTATACATTTGTATTTGTATTTATTTTACAATTTGTACCTGTTTATGGTAATTAATGATATTTTGAAAATATTTTCTCGATTCCCTTAAGAGCCATTAACAACCAATTAAATGGTTTAACACGTCATTAATTTGGTTTATAAGAAGGACGATGAATAAAAAAAAAAAAAATAAAAAAATAAACATAGAATTATTTGGCATAAAAATATTTCTTACATATATATTATATTTTCGGTATATTTGTGGATTTTTGTGTGCGTGGGAATTTTTTATTCAATAAAATTTCATTCGAAATTTGTAATCAATATTTCTACGAATTGTTAGCAATTTTGGGGGAAACAATGTTACTAACGTTTCGTTAAGCTGCTATAAAATAAAGCAATCATTTCTGTAATCAATTTTATAAATTCATATAAATGTAGATTTTACAATTAAAAAGTAGTTCTTGGAAAATTAAAATCCTAAATAATAGCAATTTTAGTATCTATTGTGTTTTGCAATAGCATACAAAAGACAGATTTTCTGTAATCAGCTTGGATCTACGATATGACACCTTACTCTAGAATTTTAGTTTTGTTAACCTGCTTTTCCATTATATCGATTTGGAAGCTTAATACATAATGTTTAGTACGAATAGTTAACCAATTATCCCTGAGTATTCTGTATTTTTTTTTTAATTTAAGCATTCTATCAATTAAGACCCATCAGCCTCCTTCTTTTAATAGCCAAACTCTTGGCCAAGATCCTTTTTTAATTGGTTTAATACTTAAGCGTCAATTGTCCAAACATTTTATAGGTGAACTTTATTTTCAAAATAGAGTACCGATCCACTATTGTTTGCATCGAATGTTATTCTATTACTCACGCTTATGGGAGCCATTTGTTCTATTTGCCAGAGCTTCAATAATGGTTCACCACAATAATGCTTCATTACTTAGTTTAGAGATCATACGTCCGATGATGTTACAGGTAATTGTAGTTAAACTTTGTAATGGATTTAATATCCTAAATTTGGGGAGCTACTCCACTTGGACTTTGCTTATTTAGAACCTTTTGAGTTTATAGGTTATGACGCTCAATAACTTTTGGTCCTCAGGTACTATTATCTTAGTATAGATTTAACACATACATTTAATATTTCTTATCTTCTTCATCTGAAGTATATGAAGTTATTGTAAAAAGAACGGGTCAATATTTAGTCGAGTTATTGTCAAAAACTTTTAACAACATTTGTTTTTGTTTAGTGTTAAATCTTTGTTTTGGACCTGCGAAACCGTTATAAATGATAGGATTACATTTTTTCATAGACATTTTCCTGATTTTTAGAAGATTTCAAAAATAAATGGAATGCTAATGAAGTGTGTAGCGGTATATTAGATTACTTGTTCATTCCCGTTTTATTAATGTACAAGTTAGTTATTTTAATTTTTTTTCAAAATACTAAATTTTGTTTTACCTTGAATATTTAAATGAAAATATTTTTTTTTTCTAAAACTAAATAAGATGTACGTATATATGTACATATATCTAACGAATCCGTTTCCCAACTGCTGCAACTAAAATGTTACCATAATATATTTTATGCTTTTAAACGTCCGTTTTAAAATTGAGGTTTTTATAACTAATTTCTACTACTTATATGGAATTGGCTGGAAACATTTTACTCATTTGTTGTATCTGCAACTCTTTGCAACAACATATATATATACGTTTGAATTTTATATAATTGCATATTAACGGGTAACAATATGCAATCATGTTTATACAATTCTAGTGTCAAAATATCACATAAAGCAGCTTGAAATGTTTGTAGAAAAAATGGTGTAAATTGAAAGTTAAGTTTGAGATTTATTTAGGAGTAATATCATATTTTCGGCCTTAAAAAACTCGTGTATATTTTAAATATTAAGATGAAAATGTTAGCACTATAATTTGTATATATTACAGTTATTACGATTTTCTTGCAAGCCATATGTATGAAAAATTTATTTGTATATGTGTGTTTATGAATGTAAATTTATATATACATAGTTGTGAGTTTAAATGCATGCAAATATTTTACTTTTTGATACTAGAAAATATTCATATAAATAAAATTGTCCATAATTGTTATGAATCCAGGCACAGAAGTCCCACAAACTGTAACAGTTTGCATTACCTCTATAAGTACTGACATAAATATTTTGACTATCTATTGTATTTACAAACTGATATAAATTTAGGCAAAATTTAAACATGACACTTTAGTCATCATCATTATAATTATGATTCCCAATTTGCTAAGCTTTAGTTTGAAAAATTCGTTTAGTTTGATAAGTTTAAGCTTCTGGAGAGAATATTTGTTATATACAGCAGTTATTAGTAGCATTTGGGAGTAGAAAATTACTGGTAAATTTGTTAATAATTAATGGACTCTCCATCAGTAAAAATTACACATACAAGTGATTATGATTATAACACTTATTTTAGGAACTGAGAGAGACTTTATTTTCACAATTTCTTTAAAAATATTATGCTCCAAAAGTAAGACTGGAGTTCGATCACCTAGTAGAAGCAAAATAAACATTTATACTGGTTTTTGTAAGTTAAGTACAAGTTGCAAACTTAACTTTTAACTCAACTTCTCAAGTGATTAAAAGAGTGTGATTATGTGGTAACATACTTAACTATAGTGAAGAGATTATATCCTACTACACCACAAGCTGTTATAAATTTAGAATACACTATTCGATTCAGAATCATATTTTAAGTCTATTTAGGATGTTCTTTCGTTCTTTTGCTTTTGTGCAAAATAAAAGTCACAATATTAAAGCCTTTCTCTTGGTAGTAGGTATCATGAACTTTGGAATGGATCTCCCAGTTCCACTACAAATATCCATTTAAATGACGATTTGCTTAATTCTAAATGTAATTTATTAAAATTAAATTATTTCATATATAACTTATCTTAACGCTACATATTCAAATAGCCGTAAATGGCATTATGTAGTTTTTCTTGCAACTCAGCGGAACACAATGTTCCATTATACCAAACCTTAGGTTTTACAATTGACGGTAACATTTCGTAGTTGTAAATTAATGTAGTGTAGCTTTAAGATTTCATGAATTAAAGCTTTGCATGGAATTTCTTCTATCATCTTGAGTGTGTATTTCTACTGCAGAACTACGAATTGATCCTGAACAGAATGATTTATACCCTAACCTAAAGAAAATTCTATTAACTTGTGCCGGTTTCATCAGACAGAAAGTAGACCTAGGAATAATTACGATTTTTATTTTAATTGTAAATTTTTACAAAAGATTCAGAATATTTGAAGTATTAAAAATTATCAGAAGTATTATAAAATATAATTAGATTTTCACATCTTATCTAGGGAATTCTGTAATTTTATTGATTGTTTTATAGGTGGCAAACAAATATTTTTCGACATACATCCTAACATATTCATGTACAAATGTTTACATTTTTAAAAATCCTTTTAAAATATTTTTATTATTATTTTTTGTTGGTCTGTATTTATAAAGGGCGCTATAAAAATATTGTTGATATAATATATAACATCAATATTTTTGTTTATATAATGCTGAGTTTATTTTTATTAAACAAAAATATAAGTATTAAATAAATATATAGAAACGTTTGTATGTATAAATTTTTGCCATAAAGTCATGCTTATGATTAGAAATATGTATACAACTTCTATTCCGTTTTAGATAATAAATAGAATAAATAATAAAATTTTAATACAAGTTTATGTGCATAAACGTTATAATATACATAACATGTAGGAATATTGTAAACAAATAATATTTGTAAAAAATATAGTCAATAATAAAGTAAAGATTTATTAAATGTATAATGAAATTTACAATAAAAATATAAATGTTTTAAATTTTGAAATAATAAACATTTTCAGTATCTCAAATATTTGAGTTAATAAAAATTTCCAGTAATTCAACTATTTCTACAAATACTAGGAACATGTATAATATAATATAAATATTAATAAAAGAAAGATCCAAATTTAAATTTGTATCATACTTCAAAAATATCTTGTAACTGCAATTCGAGAAATAAATATTTTAGAAAAATTTATTTGAAAATGGTAACATTAACAAAGGTTCCCATATTTTTGACAACAAGAACCATCCATAAAATTGAACCTCAAGTCCTATTAGAAGTTCAGTCTAATTCAGTTCTAGTCCAGTTCTAGTACAGTTCTAGTTCAGTTCTAGTTCAGTTCTATTTCAGGTCTAGTACAGTTCTAGTTCAGTTCTATTTCAGTTCTAGTTCATTTCTAAGTTAATTTATTCTAATTCACTTCTAGTTCAGTTTTGGTTTAGTTCTAGTTAATTTCTTCTTGACTTCTTTTCCAGTTCTAGTACAGTTCTACTAGAGTTCTAGTACAGTATTAGTTCAGTTCGAGTTCGAATCTAGTTCAATTCTTATACACTTTAAGTTCAGATCTTGTTTATTTCTAGTTCAGTTCTAGTGCCATTTTAGTTCTAATTCTGTTTTTGTTTAGCCTTAATTCCAGTTCAGTTCTAATTCAGTGCTAGTTCAGTTTTGTAGATCTGATGTAATTCAGTTTTAACTCCAGTTAGGTTCTAGTGTAATTCTAGTTCAGTTTTGGTTTCTATTTGATTTGCAGCTCAGTTAAGGCTTGGATCTAGTTCAGCTACAGATAAGTTTCAGTTCAGGTTTTGTTTTCAAGTTTTTGATTTAAAATATCAGATTTTTTATGTTTTTTCTAATAGTATTGATTTAAAACTAAAATAATTATACACTATAACATCAAATAGGGTTCATTATTTCATCTAGCCTTAGATAAAATTAGATTAATATCTTAAATATATGTATATTTATTGCATACATTTTTCACCTTGACTCCATACTAATGTTTTCCCCGAATAAGATTTTAATAGCGAAAAATAATAAAACATGTAGGGAAGATCACAATTTTAAAGATTGAAATTTGACACATGTTATTAATTTGGTCCATGGACAAGACTGTTGAAATTAGTCTTGGTCGCTTTATTTCACATAGCCGCTTATAAAAGCTCTTCCGGAATAGGAAATAAAACGAATAACTCTCTTCAATATTTGTAGAATTTATTGAAATTAATTACAAATAACTTTTATATTGATCTTGATGGGTTTCAAATTTTATTTGAATTGGATCTAGCTTACATAAAATTAATTCATGTAATTCACTTGAATCGTTCCACTATTCCACACTTGGCTCCATACCAATGTTTTTTTCCTCTTCTAATGTGCATTATATGAATCAGGCCATCTAAAAAAGTAAAAATAGTATTTTATAAGTTAAATGAATTGGGGTTTTAATTAAATAACATAATTTATGAAAACCAATTGTAATGTGGATGTGGTAGACTTAACTTAAGTTTTAAATTTTTAGTTGTAAATGTTATATATTTTTGAAAAAAATTTACTTTAAACAAAATCTCAAAAAAGCTTTTTTGAAATTTTTATTCTAAAATATCAGAACACGTTTTTATATGTTTTAAAGGTAAATTCTGGCTCGAAATAGTTTTAATTCAAATTGCAAAAATACTTATTGGAGTTTTTTTTGTCAGGATTTTCGAGAACACTCTGCTATTTTCAATTGCCGGGAATGGGAAATTTGGAATCTTGAAGCATTAAGATTTTCACAAACAAATTGACGTTTAGTTGTAAATTTGAGTGAACACAGATTTCATATACTTTTGTTAGATTTTTTATTAAACTTAAAATTATAGATAATTTTATGTTTTTCATAATAATTGAATATTGAATTTTGGTTGAACATGTTAGTGGTCTTAGATTGCAACTATTCTAGTTCCTGTTCTGGTCGTATAAGCAATTTTATGTTTTTCATATATTTTTTTTATTGTAAATTTTAATGATCACAGATTTCAAATATTTTTGCTCTATCTCTTCATTTATCCTAGATATAAAATTAATTTGAGGTTTTTTCGTATAAGAAAGTAATTTTGGAATGAAATTCATTTATTCTTTCCTCTCATTTAACCTTCATTTAACATTAGCTATTTTAATTGTAGGACATTTGATCTCCTACAGATTTCAACTATTTATTTCATTCATCTTTTTTTTATATTTTATTTACTTCCGAAAATTTGAGGTAATTACAGATATGAACTATCTTATATTCAAAAAAATTTATAATAGTAATACAAAAAATACATCTCAGGATCATGTTAAATTTTTTACTTTTGAGTTTGAAAACTTTTAAGGACATTTCAATATTCATTTTTCGGATAAATTTGTGTTCTGTGAAAAAGTTATGTTGGTCAAATGCATATCGATTAGATTGATATTAATGTATTCATTTTCAGTATTAAATAATATTCACCATATCGTATTCATATGGATATAAAGCACTTTTCACTTATTTTTCAAAACCTAATGAAAGTTTTGATACAAAATCAATTATATATTATTATTTGAAAACTTTTTAATAACTTAACTTTTAAAAATATAAAAATTAGTACGATTCCAATATATTCTATATTTCAGAAAGATATGAACAATTCAATTAACACCAAGCCACCTCTTTAGGTATAATTCTGTAAAAATTTAAAAAAAAAAAAATCATTTAGTTCCATGCCATTTCATTTCTTCATTACACATAAGGTCTTAAATCTGTAATATTTTAAGTAAACTTTTCTAACATTTGTTGCCAATCTCAATTTCCCGAGAACGGAAAAATACAATTAAAATTAAAATGCTTCAATTTCATATTTATAAGAAATAAAGAAGTAAAATTAAATTTAAATTTTAATTTAAAATTAAATGGCGAAACTTAATCACTCGGAAATGTCAACAGTTTCAAAGTTTACTGTAGTCTAGTTCTCGTTTTCGAGAATGACTGATTTTCGCCATATTCCTTTATTTATATCAAAATAAGTAATAATTTTATGTTTTTATACCCTGCACCACCATAGGTTTAGAGGGTATAATGCGTTCAACTCTGAATCAGAAAAATTTGGTACATAATAATACTAGAACCAAGCTTATTGAAATTGACCATGATAGGTTAATTATTTCCCCTAACTCCCCCATATAAGTATACCCCTTGAAATAAGGTTTTAAACTCATGACTCGCTTAAATGAATGATTGGATGTTCTTTATTTATGATCAAAACTTAGTTTCATTATAATCGGCTCATTATTTGACCTAGCCAACATATAAATTTCCTACCAAAATGTTGATAAAAATATGCCGGTAAGGACTTAATTTTATATATATTTTATTGGCAAAGATTATTATTTCGATTCTAAAAGG
>JACGTJ010005121.1:1134-13705 GCA_014858695.1 Chrysomya rufifacies | reverse complement strand
CTGAACTAGAACTGAACTAGAACTAAAACTTAAGTCAAATTTCCTTTTAAAATCTTTATAAATTTCATTTTTGGAATCTCTATATAAATATTACTCAGTATCACTTTGTATGCGCTAACTCAACAGTTCTATGAAACAAACACACATACATATTCAAAGCAAATCCATAATACACATGACTATGACTACAAGTTGTAAGCGTTTATAAATATGACAATAAATTTCCAACAATATCTGGCGCCATTGTTATTGCAAAAACATATTGACATGGTTAAAATATGTCATCTTACTTACTGCTGCTACAGCTACTATTATTAAGACTATATGCTATGTTTTTGTATTTGAATTTTAGGAACAATTTTCCTACGATAGGTAATAATCCTTTTTTGTGCAAGCCCTTTCTTATTTGATTGGATTTGTAACGAGATCTTATCAGTGTTTTTAACGACATATTTATGGTTGTGTACGTTCAAAAACGAACAAAAAACAAAGCAATATTGTTATGAAATTTATATATTATTTTTTCACAGACATTAATATAATATTGAAAAATAAAGGAAGATGTTATAAAATCTGAAATGTAATAATAAACGCTAATGGGAAATGTAGTGAAATTATATTTGGAAATATTTTAGGCAGCCTTAAGAATAGAAAATTTTCGGTATTAAGTTTGTACTAAATTGCAAATTGAAAAAAAAGAAAAATTAATTTTAAAAGTTTTAATAGCCTGTGAAAGAATTTGTAGTCAAGATAATAATATCGTTTATATTCCAGACTAACTTTGAACATATAGTCCGTGTTATAATTTGATTTTTTACATATATATATGTTTATACTATTGGCATTATATAATCAAGATTTTAATCTGGACTATAATCAATGATAATATGTATTTCGTAGTTTAAGATAAACTAGGTTTTAGACTCAAGTAATAACCCAGTTAAATTCGCCGATTTCTCAGAAAATATAGCTTTAAATTGAAAAAGTGCACTAATATTTCATTCCACAAATCTATACTTTAATGAAAAATATTGGATTGTGGATATCTCGATAAATACGCGTGTAAATTCTAAAAGGACTTTAATTTGTGACCACCCATCTATATTTATAAGAAAAGTTTTAAATTGTCAATAACTCCATAATCTGTGGGGATTCACAATGCATTCCAAAAATCAATATTTATACCTTACACCACCTTAGGTGGAGAGGGTATAATGCATTTGTGCGGATATATGTAACATAGAGAAATAATACCCGAAAACCCACGTTTAAGTATACCGTTCGGCTTAGAATCACTTTCTTAGTCGATTTAACGATATCCGTCCGTCCGTCTGTCTGGACGGCTGGCTGTCCATGTAAACGTATCTAGCAAAGTACAGGTCGCAGTTTTAAATTTGGCACAGATTAACATTTTCGCCTAGGAACGAAGCCTATTGAAATTGGTCAGGATTGGTTCATTATTTCTCTTAGCCTCCATACAAATGCAACTATTTGGAGAGTAACATAAGCCCTTTGAAATATTATGTTACAAGATTCTGTAGCTTATTTGGTGATTAAGATAATTTCGAGGTCATTGGCATAAAAGCATTTCGCCCAATTTAAAGTATTTTTAATTTTTTTGACATAAGTCCCAATATCTTCCAAACTATTAAGCACACCTCTTACCTGTAAAAAAACTGTTCGTAGAGTAACATAAGCCCTGTGAAATTGTATATCACAAGATTCTCTACCATGTTTGGTGACTTTTTTGCGCATATCTAAAGTTTCGATTCAAATTTCATTTTAATCGGTTTATTATTTCGCCAAATATAAGGGGAAAGTCGGATTTTTAAAGACTTAATACTGAAATTTTACATAGATTATTATTTTGGACCAAAGGCGAAGCTTTCTGAAAGTGCTAATGATAGGTTCATTATTTCTCGTAATCCCCATTCAAATGTTGTCCCACAATTCGGAATAATACCTATAACTCCCTTAAATATGAGAATAATTTGTTGAAATTTAGTACACGTAATTTGTTCATAGATTTAAATTTTTTTCCAAATTTCATTCGAATCGGCTTATAATTTCACTTAACCCCACACAAAATGTTCTCCCATTTAAAAAGTTTTCAAAATTTAATTGCAATCGGTCAACTCATGTATTTCACTACAATCGGTGCCATATTTTACATAATAATATTCTGGCTTTATGTGGTGTAGGGTATCATATAGTCGGGCTTGACCGAC
This sequence comes from Chrysomya rufifacies, assembly GCA_014858695.1. Taxonomy (NCBI): domain Eukaryota; kingdom Metazoa; phylum Arthropoda; class Insecta; order Diptera; family Calliphoridae; genus Chrysomya; species Chrysomya rufifacies. Next base: position 11,477 of record JACGTJ010005121.1, on the reverse strand, counting down.
TAAAACACTCTTAGTTGTTATATGAATACTTTTAATTCGCTTATATCTCTGTAAATTAACGTTTAAATAGAAAAAGAACTTCAATCTGTGATCTCTCATATTTCACACAAACAATATATATTAATATGAAAAATTAAATTAAATTAATTAAAGCGTCGATAACTCAATAATTTTGCGTTTAAATGCGAAAAGGTCTTCAAACTGTGATGACTTATAATTCATACAAAAACTTTACAATTTTATGAAAAATCTTAAACTCACTAAATATGCATTTAAATGAAAAATGGGCTTTAATCTTTGATCATTCATATTTCAAATCAAAATTCGATATTCATAAGAAAAATTAAAATTTGTCGATATCTCATTTAATATGCGTTTAAATCAGGAACTCTTAGAAGAAAATTTAAATAAACTGAAAACTTTTAAGACTTTTTTGATATAAATATTTCAGGGGCAGCAAAGCCCACCGGTTAATTCTAGTAATTTTCAAATTCGTGTGTTTTTGTATTAAGTTTATAATTTGTTTTCTATTTTATTTCAATACAAAATAACATAATTATGTTTTCTTTATCAACATTTCCCTAAAGTTTAATATTAATAAATGTCTTTAAAACGAGACACTTTCCTACATACTCTTCTAATATATTTTGGCATAAAACTTAATACATTTTAAGGGATTTAAGGTTAATTTGATTTGACATATAAAAAGCAAAATTTTGTTATATTATAGAAAATTTTACTATTGAGTATTTACACTAACCTCTAACTACATATAATTTAAAATAAACATTACCCATTCTTAAATAAAACAAGTAAGAGTGTTACAGTCGGTCAAGACCGACCGTATAATACCCTACACCACAGTATAACGCGGAATAATTAGTTTCCTTCTTGAAATTTCAATTGAAACTTTCAGAAGTACTTAAGCCCCCCCGCCACGTCACGGCTTATTCCAAGGGAGAGTAATATGATATTTCACATATCCAAGTCAAATATTTATAACTTACGTTTTCTAAATAAATAGAAGAAGAAGTTTGTAAAATATACAAGATTCAAAGTATTCTTTATATATACTTATGATTTATATATTTTTTATATATCGTGAATTCATAGAACTATATTCATATAACAAATATAATTTTAGAAAAAAAATTAGTTTTAAAACAACTTCAAAGAATGTTAACATGAATAAATTAGACAGAGGTTTAAAGTAATTAATACAAAAAAATTAATAAAATGCATATTCTATGTTACTTTAATATGCTTACACATATTGCGTCATGGTAACTATGAATGGTTTCATAAGTTTTAGCACTAATTGTGCTAGTGTCAATATTTGATAAACACCAGTCTATCTGTGTTGTACTTTTAGTTGTACTCGTCGATATTAATGAATTGAATCCCTTGTCATTTAGTTTTTGCTCAGTTGGGCAAATATTTTGTTGGCGACAAATGTTGAAATCTCCAATTATAATGGTTTTTTCATTTCCCCTGAGATAGGACAAGTTATCCAATTCATCATTTAAAGATGCTATTGGGAAATTTTTATTTCTATATAGGACCATAATTTTAACATCTGAGTATTTAAATATTAAAAATTCAAATGTTTTGTTTGCAATGTAAAATTGTTTACTATCGCAGTATTCTATTGCATTAGAAATTTCGTTTCGAACGTAAACAATTATACCTCGTTTGCATCGTCTGTTTGCATTTTCATTTGAATTTAATCTCATTCCAGGTAAAATGCTAAATCCTGGGATGTCGTAATTTTCATGATTGAGTGTCCAAGTTTCAACAAAACAAAGGATATCCGATTCTAACATTAACTTATCACCACGAATGTCCTCAATATGTGCATGTAAACTTTGGACATTTTGATAAGTTACGTTCAAGGTATTTCTATCCTTTAAGCAATCAAAATGAGTAATTAATTTCTTACTACTTTGAAGATTATTCATCTCTACTTGTACAGAATCATTACTTGTCACATTCGGTAAATGTACAGGGAACTTTCCGATTAAATAAAGTCCCGAAGCACTTGTAGCTCGGCTACATGCAACATATAAAGCAGAACGTTTCATTCGTGGTTTTAAATGAACAGCTACTCTTGTGTATGTTGCTCCTTGGCTCTTATGGATTGTTATACCCTCAGCTGGAACAATGGGAAATTGTTTTCGGTCAATGTTCACATTTTCATTCCGTTTGTATTGAAATGACCGAACAACCATTTCAAGCGGGGTCCAAAGAGCTTCGGTTGCATGGGGCTTCTGGGATCTTGCCAATGCTCCCACAGAAGAGTCAGGAAACTTAATCCACAAATTATATGGTTTTCGATTACTGTCTAAGTCTATGTGCATAAGTTGTCCAGTTGCACCATTGACTAAACCATCGCTTGTATTAATATTTACAGTGACCATATATTTTGCGGTTATCTTTAATTTCAAATCATATTGAAGCCCTTGTGTTTCCGCAGATTTAAATGATTTCACACATTCGAGAATTCTACTTTTATCAGCTGCGGAAAGTCCAACCGACCTTATATTATCATCCGCGGTTGACATTATCCCCTCGGTAGATATACTGCAAAGCTTAATATCGTTCCACCTATCAACCTCTGCATTTGTACTTAACAAATGTATTGCGTCATTTGGAACACTTGACTCAAGAACCTCTCTCGATTTGAGAAGAGAAATATCTTGCTCATTCATTTTGCCACAAGCCATATTATTAAGAGCTCTTGCAAAAACTTGATCTTCTCTCTGTCGCATTATTTCTGTGAGTTCAAAATATTTAAACATGTCCCAAAGAGACGATCCGTATATAAGACTATATGGGTCATTCGATGGGGGTGCAAATATCCAACTATCACCCACGGGAGGAAGTTGTCTCAAATCTCCAAATACTACAATTGAAATACCACCAAACGGTTGTGCCGATTTAAATATTTGTTTTAACCTTGCATCAAGATATCTAAACATTTTCGATCCTACCATTGATATTTCATCAATAATAAGAAGTTTTAAATGCATAAACTTTGAATACAATGCATTAGCTGTTTCGTTGTTAAGTGGCCTGAGCTCTGCCGCAGATTGGTTTATTGGCAATGCAAACATGGAATGAAGCGTAGCTCCACCAATGCCAAATGCAGCCTTTCCTGTAGGAGCACAAAGTAAAACTTTAATTAAGGTTGGGTCCGTACCTGGTATATAGTTAGCTCTATAAATAACCGACTGATATATAGCAGATATAAGCCTGGTTTTACCAACTCCAGCGCCACCACCTACAAATTCGTAAAATATATTTCCCGATTTAATATTATGTAGCAAATGAGTTAGATAGATTTTTTGCTTAATATTCAATGATCTGACCATTGCCAATAGATCGGATTTTGCAATGAGGGGTGGAAGCTTAATTAACCGAATAGAACCATCTTGAGATTCTTCATTCGGTTCGTCGTTTGGTATATTAAGGACGTTAATATCTGGATTAATATCAGGTACACCAAGAATTCTAAACTCTTCATCAATAGGTGGATTTGTATCTTCATTGCCATTATCATCAAATTCTCTTTCTGTTCTTAGATGTTCAAGAACGTTTTCAAGTTCTCGTTCCTCAAAAACATCATATTTTCGTCTATTTGCTTCAATGGCATCCTTATGAGTATAACAAAAAACTTCATTGTCGTTCTGTAACAGATCTGAGTCTTCATTTCTCCAAGGGAAGTATAACATTACTAACTCCCTAAAATAGTCATTTCGGTGAGTGTTTACATTATACCGCCTATACCTAATAACATTAGGCTTAGATTTTTTCTTAATATACCCACTATTGTTCTTCAGTCTTAAAAATTGTCCGGAAAACTCGTTTTCTTCAAAATCGTCGTGTTCATCATAAGTATCTTCACGAGTTGTGTTTCTTGTAGTCCGTGAAAACTTATAATTTGCTGCAAAATCTGCCAAACACAAAGATTCTAATTCATCAGGCCGCAGAACATAATGGTCCAATAAACTTGTTGTGTAAATATCTATAGAATCTGATGGCAAATTTTGAAGCTGATCACGAGGTTTTAATATAAACACTCTTTCCTCGGGTCTGCCTGTATTAATATATATATCAGCGTTACTACTTTCTGATAAGCGCATACCCAGGCAACAATACACAGCTTCTTGTGCAGAAATTTCAGTTCCTGAAATAAACTTATGGCCAATATGTTGAAGCTTTTGTTTAATGGAAATATTTCCACCTCTAATTTCATCAACTGCTTCTCGTAAAATGTTTGAAATTCCACGATTGGACTTATTGATGTAGTTGACGACGTAGCTACAACATGCATATGCATCCGTGATATATTGAATGTCCATATTTGCTCTATGCAATGAAAGTATTGTCGGATTATATGCGTTAATCATTTTATCCTGGAATTTTCTAGATAGAAATATTTTAGGCTTTTTCAACGATGATCTTAGGGCAAAAATATAATCCGAGAAGGACATATTAATTTGTTGATGATTTAAAAAATTTCCAAAATCGTTTAAATTTTCGATTTCTTCATCACTTAAATTCGAATTTAATAAATTTTGAATCCGGTCGTAAGCTTCTTTGTGCTGACTTAAATTTTCAAAATTTTCTGGAAGAGGGGTGAGGATTTCTGTTTGAGGCATTGGAGGATATGGAATGCCATAGCGACAAACTCTCTTTCCCCTGAGCTCCCGAGTGCAGGACCTATTGTGATTATGCTTCTGATAATCAATGTACTCAGCAACATTTGGATCACTGCCATCCGTTCTTATGTAAGTATCGATAAAGTCGACAACAGAATTATAGGATGACGGATCGTTAAGATCTAATTTAGGTGCATTTTTTAGCCAATACATCCCATGAATATGTGGAGATCCTCTCTGTTGAAATTCGACTCTCCAATAATATTCTTGAACGTGGTGACTATCAAATATACCATCATTTAACTTAAATAGGCCAAAAAGTTGTCGGAACCTGAAATCAAAATATCGCGCACAAGTGACTGAATCACTGCGTATTAATCGAGCCTTTTCTGTAAAGCTAAAATTACTGGCTTCTTCTTCTGAAATGACTATGTTATCAACAGTTTTCGACAAAATAACCAGCAACTCAGACCATTTGGTTTCTGCAGCAGAAAGAGTAATAAAAAATGTGGGAAGACCAAACTGTCGAATCATGGCAACTGCTTTTTTCTTTTCAGACTCCCAGTGAGCTGGAGAGGAACGAATACCTTTTAGTATTCTAAAACCATCGTCATGTTGGATAAGGTTGGTCATAAAGGTATCATTAAGAGCGTTGCCCGCAGTTACGTTGGTCGATCGTACATGTTTGCGTAAAGCAATGGATGTAGCACTTTTTATTGACAGCAATTCTAATTTTTTGTAACTGTATAATAGCTTATCAATCCTGCATGCACGTCTGTCAAATCGTCGTAGTTCTGACCTAACAATTTTGCTGTAAGTCTCTGTACATGTACGTTTTTTACCTCCGTAAATGGTAACGAAAGCGAGTTCCTCTGAATCCTCATCCATTATCATATCCAGAGGTCGTTGACCTTCAGCAGGGGCCATTATTACTCTTTGTAGTGGAATATTTTCTACAGGAACATTATCCAATAATGTTTCTTGACCACCAGGATTTAAATTATCAGAGTCCAACTGATCAATGCTGTTTTCATTATTTTCGCTACCATCGTTTTGGTTATTAAAAATATCATTTATAGTATTTTCATCACGATTGTCTGCTATAAATGGAACTACAGTTTGAGAGTTGAATGTGTCGAGCCAATTATTATTAATATTAATACCGTGCTTTATGTACAATTCGGTAGATATTAAATATCTGGCTGCTTCAAAAACTTTAGCTGGTCTTACTGCTTCAGTCATATAGTCGTGTTGGTATTCCAGACGACGTCTTAAATGCAGTTGAATCACTTGAGCTTGATCAAATGTTCTTGGAAGAGCTGTAACTGTTTCATTAACTGAAACAGGAACATTTACAACAGCCCCTCTTATAGCGCTTTGTCGTTCAAAACCAAGTGCTACAATTCTCATGAAGGGCAATCTTGCTGTTACAAGACGTTCTTCAACAGATGTCAAGTCTTTAAGACATTGAGGGATGTTGGGATAGTCAAGTCCATTCTTTAATCGAATATTTGGTCTTCTATTATTTTTAATCGATCTGCTGCAAGTTTTACAAAAATAAAAATTATTATTGATAGAAGGAAACCTTTCTGAAAGACAAAAAACATCATTAATAAATTCGGTACTTACATTCATTTGAGCCTTTGATATCTGATCTACTTGATGACTAAACCACAATCCACCGCAACAGGTACATATTATTGTTGGACCTTGTTTTATGTTATTGATATACCTGGTAAATCGAGAATCTGCCCTTGAATTTGTTACTACCTCTCTTTCTTCTACAGGTACTTCTTGCCTTGTTCGTCTAATCCGTTCTGCTTGGCGACTGTTCTCCCTTGTTCTATTTTCACCTGTTTGCCTATACCGTACAACTCGTTCGTTAATCCCACGCTGAACGTTTTCCAAAGTTTGACGCTGAATTTGCCGTGCAACTCGTCTCCTTATGGTGTTTTGTTGCTGTTCCAATGCTCTATATTCCATATTTCGGCGCCGTTCTGAACGCCTTAGAGTGTTTTGCGACTGTTCCAATTCTTGTAAATAGGAATTAGAACGCCTTGTTTGATGCTGCGTCGTATTAACAGCTTGCTCCTGCATTCGATATATGGGATTACTGCGTCGAACTTGATGTTCTTCTGTATTCCTTTCTTGTTCTTGTGACCGATAATTTAAGTCGGAACGACGCTCTCTATGTTCAATTGTATTTCGAAATTGCTCCATCTCTCTATATGATACATTTGACCGTCTATGCTGATGTTCCAAAGTATTGCGTATTCTTTCTTCCTCACGGTACGCTGGATTATCTCGTCTTATTTGATGTTCCTCCGTGTTCCGAATCTGTTCTACTTCTCGATATATGGGATTGGAACGCATAATTTGATGACGTTCTGTATCTCGATTTTGTTCCACCTGGCGATATGTAGAATTAGAGCGTCTAAGTTGGTGTTCATCAGTATTTCTGGTCTGTTCTTCTTCTCTGTAAATTGGATCAGAGCGCATAGTCTGATGGTGTAGAGTATCGCGATATTGTTCCATTTCACGGTATGAAGCATTAGTGCGCCTAGCCTGATGTTCACTTGTATTTCGTTGTTGCTCCCGTTGGCGAAATTCAGGATCTTGCCGTCTGGATCTTCGCCATAAACTGTTGTATAATCTTTGGTTATACGGCCTTCTAAGAATTGTGGGACTTTCAACAGAATGTAAATTATTGTCCACTAATTCCTCGACTATCCGTAGCTGGCGAACTCTGTCTCTGACGAGCCTTCGACGTAGTAGTTCACTTTGTCTTCTTGTACTTGGCATTTTTAATTTCAGATAATCTATCCGTAACGCGTCTAATCAGCTTTACACAAATTATGTAACTAATCAAAATTTGCAGCGGAATATAAACCTGCTTTAGCGTAAGTAGGTAAATGCAAAAATTATACAGGTAATAGTGAAAATTTACAGGTCAACTTAAAAAATGTAAGTACACAGATTTATTAATTACTATACTTAGGTGTACCTAAGGAAATTTTTTAGGTAAACTTAAAAAATGTAAGTACACAGATTTATTAATTGCTATACCTGTGTATACCTAAGTTGTATTTAAAAAATTTAAGAGATTTATTATTTACATATTTATGATTATGTAATTTTATTAAGGTGCAATGAAAACTCGACACGTGATGTCTATTTATTTAGTTCTTATGTGATGTAATGAACGGATTGGAAGATTAATTTCATCCAATCCGTGAATTAAGGTTTATCGATAACTTACATACATTTAAATTCCGCTAAAATCTAAATGGGCTCGTTAGAATGTGTACTTGGTGAAACAATGTACCAATCATGTACCATGTACTTAAACGTTCTTCAAAATCTTTAAATTATAAACATATTTCAACAATTTTTGGCTTCACATTTTTAATATCCCAAGAAAAGTGACATATAACCATTTTCATTGATTAACACATTTATTTATTGGCTTAAATTTATGTGCTACTGAAAACACAAAAAAGGAATTTTAATTCGATTACAAACATATTTAAGAGATTTAGGGCTATATTCCACATTTGAATGAAAAATTATTGACTTTTTCAAACAAAAATAATTAGTAGGTCAAGTAAGTGCTGTAGAAAGCGCATATGTACATATTTTCATAAGTGATTTATGGGCATAAAACATCATTTCGGGGGAAAAAATAATGGACCGATCATGATCAATTTCAACAGACTTCATCCTTTTATAAAAATAGTAACATGTGCAAATTTCATAAAGATATATCTGAAAATGTATCGTACCCACATATTTAATGGTTTTACCCAATTAAACCCCAAAATTTAGGTAACATTTATATAGGAACTTTACAAAATAATAGACCGATTCAAATAAAATGTGGCACATATATTGAGATCTGAACGGAACGTTTATATACCAAATTTCATAACATTAAGCCCATATTTAAGCGATTTCTGGGCTTAACACTTTATTCCGGGGGCATTTGTATGGGGGATAGGTGAAATAATGGACCGATCATTATCAATTTCAACGAACTTCGTACCTATACATATAGCTATACAGCTATATGTACCGAATTTCATCAAGATATCTCTGAAATTGTGACCATTCCCACATATTTAATGGTTTTACGCCATTAAACCCCCAAAATTTGGGTAGGATTTGTATGGGAGCTATACGAAATAATATACCGATTCAAATGAAATTTGACACATATATTTAGATATACTAAAAACTGACACATACTACATTTCAATATATTACATATATATTTAAGCCATTTATGGACTTTAATCCTGTTTCCGAGGGGAACATTTGTATGGGGGCTAGGTGAAACAATGAACCGATCATGATCAACTTCAGCGAATTTTGTACTTGTAAGAAAATAGTAATATGTGCCAAATTTCATCAAGATATCTCTGAAATTGTGACCGTACCCACATATTTAATGGATTTATGCGCTTAAACCCCAAAATTTGGGTAACATTTGTATGGGAGCTATACGAAATAATGAACCGATTCAAATGAAATTTGGCACATTTACTTATATAAATCAGAAACATATATATGCCAAGTTTCAACACATTATGTACATATTTAAGCCATTTATGGGCTTTAATCCTGATTCCAAGGAGGACATTTGTATGGGGGCTATGTGAAAAAATGAACCGATCATGATCAATTTCAACAAACTTTGTACCTATATAAAAATAGTAATATGTGCCAAATTTCATCAAGATATCTCTGAAATTGTGACCGTACCCACATATTTAATTTGGGGTAAAATTTGGGCAACATTTGTATGGGAGCTATAAGAAATAATAAACCGATTCCAATGAAATTTGGCACATATATTTAGGTATACTAGAAACATATATATGCCAAATTTCGATCAATTACACTCATATCTCATTCCAGGGGGGACATTTGTATGGGGGCTAGGTAAAATAATGAACTGATTTTGCTCAAGTTCAATAAAGGTATCTGTGCCAAATTTTAATATAAAATATTGAAAAATGCGACCTCTAGTTCGATTACAACCTTTACATGGACGGACAGACGGACGGACGAACATCCTTAAATCGACTCAGGAAGTGATTCTGAGTCGAACGGTATACTTAAAGATGGGTGTCCGGTGATTATTTTGGTGCGTTACAAACATTTCGATTTTGCACCTCAATACCCAAATACCTACATTCAAGTATAACGTTAGGCCTAGAATCACTTTCTTAGTCGATTTAACGATATCCGTCTCGATGACTGTCTGTCCATGTAAAATTCCCCAAAGTACAAGTCCTTGTTTTAAAGCTATCGTTTTAAAATTATGCACAGATTATTAGTACAAAGCCTATTGAAATTGGTCATGATGGGTCCATTATTTCCCATAAGTATGTCCTCACATAATGCAAAATAATGTCTAAAACTCTCCTAAATATGTGTATAATACAATAAAAGACGTATCATTTCTGAAGATCTAAACATATTTTCCAAATTTCATTTCAAGCGTTTTATTATTTTACCTAGCCCCCATGCAAATTTTCTTCCTAATTGAGGTTTTACTGCGCAGTACACTCAAATATGTGGGGAAAGTCTCAGCTTTTTAAATATCTTTCTGAAAATTGTCACAGGTTATATTTTTGCCCCGAGGACCATCAAAAATGATGGTGGGTATATTGGGTTTGT
>JACGTJ010005111.1:0-22872 GCA_014858695.1 Chrysomya rufifacies | reverse complement strand
AGTTCAGTTCTAGTTTAGTACTAGTTCAGTTCTACTTTAGTTCTGATTGTAGTTCAGTTCTAGTTAAATTGTAGTTCTGAACTATTTCATTTCTTGTTTAGTTCGAGTTAGGTTCTAATTTATTACTAATTCAATTCTACATTCTGTTTAAGTTCATTTGTAAAAAAAATATTTGTTTCATTTGCCATCCCTGCTAGAAATCATCTTCAAAAGATTATACGTTTTCGTGTGTGCGTGTGTGCATATATTTGTGTAACACAAGCATTCGGTTTGTTTACTTTTTGTATTCAACTTCGTCAACGTCGTGGTCTTCTTGTTAATGTTGTTTTTGTTTATTTCTTGAATTTTAAGTTACTTTTATTTTGTTGTTGTTTATTTTACCGTAAGATGCAAGTGTCATTTGTTGTTTTTTTATTATGATTAAGGGTTGCCATAAGTTAAATACTTAAAAGTAATTGAAGGTTAACCCTTATTTTTTGTAAATTTCAAATAAAAAAAAAAATTGTGACTCATATTTTTTTTCTGGAATAAAAGAAATTCATAAAAGAAACTGTTGATTTAAAATTTTAAGGGTGTTTGAAAAAAAAAAAAAAATACCAATTTAATACAAAAATCTAACAAATTATGTTGCGATTTGTGTTTGTTTAACCCAAAGTAATGATGAGTCATTTCTAATATTTTGTTTAATAAAATGAGGAAAGGGGATTTCCAAAAACGCATAAGTTTAGCTTCCGGTTGTTTTGGTAATACAAGATATACTGTACAGTATTTATAGTATATTTGCTAAGGTGAATACTAAAATTAAAATCATGCTTAGTTTTCGTAATAAATATAAAAATATGTTTTTTTAAATCTTTTGGAAATTACCAAGAAATCATGAAATTGTTGTATTATTTCTTTACTAAAGATTAACTTAAGCTAAAAAACTTATCAGAAATAAAGTTAAACTTAGTTTAAGGTTTTTGTTGTCAGTTTGATTTGATTAATTAAAACCCCACTCGAAAGAAAATTTAGAAATTTAAAATTTTTTTATACCCACCATCAAAAAATGTTGAGGGTTATATTTGGTTTGTCATTCCGTTTGTAACATGTTAAAATATTCGTCCAAGATCCCAACATGTATATACATATATTGCGTCATTATAAGTCGATCTAACAATGTCCGTCCGTCTGTCCGTCTGTCTGTCTGTCTGTCTGTTGAAAGCACGATAGAGACCGCACCGGCTAGGAAGACAAAATTAGGCACAAATATTTCTCTTATATAAGGTATTTGTTTGGTATTGAAAATGGGCAGAATTGGATTATAAATAAGGAAGTTATGGAACAAAAATCCATAAAAATCCACCATTTTGAAGCATTTTAGCACGTGTAATAAATATGAAACGGAAGAACCTAAAGTGATGAAATATGAAGTGTAGCATTAGATAGTAAAGTTAAAATGCAAACCATAAATGGGCGTGCCACGCCCACCTCCCATATAAGCCCAAATTGAAAAATATGGAATTTCTTTGTTACATCATAACTTGAATACCACANNATTTGAGGTGTATCATTAGATAATAGAGTAAAGGTTGAAAGTAAAAAATGGGCGTGCCACCCCATATAAGCCTAAATTGAAAAATATGGAATTTCTTTGTTATATCATAATATGAATGTCACATTTGTACGCATAATTTAATAAATGGGCGTGGCCTGCCCACATTCTGACCACTTCAGCATTTATTTAATTTAACCTATTTTGATGGTGGGTATCAAAGATTCGGCCAAGCCGAATATAATATTCTTACCTGTTAATAGACTAATTTTGAAATAAAATAAACTAATTTATTATGGTTATCTAGAAAGTTGTACCTATATATAAATCCTTTTATAATTAATGTACATATACAATATGTAAATCAGTGGAAAGCTCTCCATAAAACCTTTCATTGCTATCAATATAAAAAAATTACTTTTCTAAAATAATACAACGTTGGTATATTTACGAATATTATTGAAATGATACTGATTAAAATTTCAATCAGTTTCGGTTTGGTACAGTTGTAGGTAAATTCTAGTTAAATTTTAGTTAAGTTCCTTTTAAACTTCTACTTTTTTTTACGGTGGATATTCAGTTGTAGTTCAGATTTAAATCAGTTCTTTTTTAGTTCTTATTTAGCTTAGCTGTTGTTCAGTTAAGTTCCGTTCTATTTTAGTTCTAGTTAAATTCATATTCTGTTTTAGTTTTATTTTCAATTCTAGGTAATTTTTTTTTCAGTTCTGTTTTAATTCTTATTTATTTGTCATTATAGTTGTTGTACTTCAGTTCTAGATTACGGAAGTTCCGCAAGAAGTTCATTTCCATTTCAAAGATAGATCAGTTCTATTTTTCTTATTGTGGTTGATAAAAAAAAAGAATTCAATAGTTATGTTAGGGATTATACATGTATATTTCGTAATAAATTCTGCACAATAGGAAAAAATTGAAATTTATTTCTTTTAATTATTATTTATTGATATACATATATTCATTATTATTCAACAATCATTTTTCTTTACAGTATCACAAACTCAAGTACCACAAATCCATGAAGCATGCGCCATACTCATACGTTTTATTATTTTACGTTTGAGTAAGGTTAGTGTTTATGAAATCAAGTGGCTGTTGCCAGCTCTTAAAAGTCTTTGCGAAGGTAAAAACAATACACAAACTGCAACGAACGGCAGTAATGCTGGTTCAAATGCCGGTAGTGGCAATGCTTCAATATCAAGTGTAAGCGGTGGCGGTGCTGGCGCCAATATTTTACAATTCGATTATAATGTCGTAGCAGCAGTAATAAAATCTAGTAAATATCCTGAAAATACTAAAAGCATCGTAACTGCTAGTAGTTCAGCTTCAGCAGGAAACAATGCCAACGATAAAGATTCACCAAAATCGGAAATAAAACGCTCACGTTCTGATTTATCTTCGATAATTATACAACAATTAACAGCTCCCTTGGAGGCAGGAAAAATAACATGGGCTCCTTTGAGTGAAGAACAAACAGATTGTTCCGTAAGTTTTTTTTTTACTTTAAGTTAACACTAGCTTTTGTGTTTATTTTTTTATATATATTGTTTTTTATTAACTTTTTTAGGAAATCTTTTCCGCCTCAAATACACAATATTTACAGTCTCTTAATGGTGCAGATTTAATATTAGATGTCTGTTCCACTCTACCTATATTGGCACGTTATAGACTTAAATATCAAGAAACTATAGCAAATTTGGCCGGAAAACCTTTGTATCTTCCTTTAACACAAGTTGAAGCTACACAAATAAAAAATACTTTAACTCATATGGTCACCGATATATCCATATTATCACAGGCTTTGACATTACCAATTTTACAGCCTCTATCGCCCAGTCGCATAGCAAAACTGTCAAAATGTGCTATATCCGCTTTATACTGTGCAGTATTGACTTCTATAGCTAGCAGTGTTTTAAATATGTCTTCATCGACAGGCAGCACCAAAACACAGCAAAGTTCATCATCAGCAGCAGCTGGTTCTACTGCTTCAGCTTCGACACAATCATCCGCCAAAGATACTGATGACAATGAGGAGAATGCTCGTTTTATAGTGGATAAAGCTTTGGAAATTTATACCACCATAGGATTGATGTTTAAAAATTCTGCCCGTTCTCATATTTATCAAAATCATTTGTGTTTTGGTGCTTGGCTATTGGTCAGTGGTATTCAGGGTGCTTTGGGTGCCTCGGGCAGTTCAAATGCTGGACTTAATAAGGAAGATATGAAACAAACTAAAACAAAACCTAGCGATACAGCTACTCCTACACCTTCAGCTAGAGTTAATCTCTTTAAAGTTCAACAAGGTTTTGGTGTTTTAAATGCGGCCATAGCTAATCATTGCATAAAACTATTGACAGAACTAATAGAAGATTTGAAAATTGAAACAACTTCATCTTTGGATCAGACATCAGCTGCTCCTTCTCTACCAGAACCAGCTAACTTCGATATTTTAGAGAATTATTCGACTTTGCAAAGGGTAATGCGAGTTTTAAATACCGCCACTATACATCAGCTCTTTACATTTTTGGCTACGGTCACATATCGTAAGGCTTGTAACTTGAAACGTTCTAATGCTAAAGATCGCACAGAATGTGAACCTATTAGTTACTCAGATTCTACAACATATTTTAATGATACTTTATCTTGCTCCGACAATTCAGAAGAAGATGACAGTGAAAGTTATTTGGGTCATTGGTTTAAGGAAACCCTGCAGCCAGAGTCTAATGAAGATAATAACGCTGCCGAAACTATGGAACGCAACAATGAGGCACAAAAATCTAATTTAGTTCCAGCACTAGATGAACCCCATGAATATTTAGATTTAGCTGCTCAAATATTCTCTTTTATGGATCAATTTTTCTCACAAAAACACTCATATTTGCAACGTTATGTTAAGGCAGGCTTATCGGATCAACAAATGCTGTTAATGGCTAATATACTTAAAGATTTAGATCGTGATTCTGCACGAGGAGAAACAGAAGCCGCTCCTTGCAATAAATGGCAAACAGCTATGATTAGATTCTCTGGAGCTGTGGGACGTTATTTACATAACTTAATATCAGCCTCTTTGCTAAGTGAATCCTTGCAATCAAATCTTTTACAACATCTCGGTGTATCACCCTGGTCATCTGACACCAATACCTGGCCTTTGCAAGTATATCCTAGCACACTATCCGTGCTGGTACAAATTCTGCTACTCAAACCCACACAAGAAAAAGAGGCAGCTTGCCTTTCTGTTTGGCATCGTTTAATCAACACTCTTGTCGAGGGAGTTTGTGGCACTTCCTCTACAAATCCTCCCACAAATGTTGATTATGAAGATTTAAATATGGAACATGCTCAGCTATTACTATTCCTTTATCATTCATTAAATCTTATGCAAAAGAAATCTATACTTTTATTAACAGCAGGTGGTGTAATACGTTGTGCCGAGGTGTGTCGAGATATATCTGCTGAGAAACCTATTCGTAATAGTCAAATGATGTTATTGTCACGTTTACTATTATTCTTGGAATATCTAATGAAACACCTATATAATGCTCCACCCGAACTATTGGATCAAGTGCGTTGGAATTTATTTAGTATAAGTACCATGCACGAGAATCAAAAAATATCTGATTTACTTAATAACAAAACAAAATTAACATCATTTTGCCGTAAAGACATAGAAGATGAATTTCGCAAGAATTGTATGTCGTGTAAGTTGTTGAAAGTTATGATAATGATTTTATTTGTTACCTAAATAAATATTTCTTTTCTCATTGTAGATATACGTCCTACTTTTTATTCTTTAACCATTGTTAATGATGCAGCCTCATCATCTGTTATACAGGATTTTAAATTAGATGGTCTTGCTTGGAATTTCATCTTATGTACTCCCGATAAACTAAAATATCCACTTTTGGTTGATGCTCTTATTGATATCATAAGCATTACTGATATGACTCTATCATGGCATTCACGTGATAGTACTCATACTCTCTGTGCTATACGTTATTGTTTTGGTATCTGTTGGAAATTATTATTAGGTTTACCACCTTCAACTACACATGTTGAACAGTTACAAACTGATAAAGTTCCAAATTTGCATTCACTTATTTGGTCTATACGTTGTCCTACATCACACTATCTCATAGTGAACAGTTTAATAAAACAAGGCATGTATACACAGTTTGCTGAGACATTGTGGAATAATATTTCAGATCGTGTTAGCGATATACGTTTTAGTTTGAAGCAAACTATTATGGGTATAGAAGCCTGTAATGAACAAATTAAAAAAAGTAAGTATAACATATTTTTTAAACCATTAAGTATTTTTAATGCAATAGAATTACATCATATTGTAGCTATTTAAGGTAAGGTTTTTGTATGAAGATATAATTGGAGGCTTTCTTATGAAGATGTTCTATTTATCTCTAAATCCCACTTACTCGTGTAATTTACACATTTTTTATCAAGTTCATAGATAGCTTAGATGTTGTATGTTATACTAGAATACGAATGTCCAGTAATGGCTAAAGAAAAGTGTAAATGCTTGATATTCTTGTAAGAATTCTATAGGAAAATGTAAGCTTATATACACTTGTGATAAGACCAACACCTGACCTATAGATATTCAGTGTGATGGTACTCATTAGTCAAGAAGAACAACAGGATTACTGACGCCATTAGAAATGCACCTCAGATGGCTCTTGACGTCATTCTACCTTTTAAACTTTTTGCAGATTATGTGAGAACGACAAGGAGCTCGTATCTATTGATTTTATTCTCTGCAATAATCTTAGGATTATTGACATGATTGGGTAGTAGGTTCATTGGCCAGTTGTATGATTTATTGGCCATAAGGCTCGATAACTTTGCCACTAGTCCTGTTAATAGGACGACGGGGCCACTGATTAATTGTACTTAGTCTCTCTTTGTATATAAAATTATTTTCTTTCTTGCTACTTAATTTTCCTACAATAGATTTTACTTGAAGGGATTTCAACGCTTGTTCTTGTTGAGGAGTAGCATCAACAATTTATTTACTTTACCCATAGAAGTCTATTTCTAATTGTGGTTAGGTTTTCAGATTTTTCATAGTATTGCTGAGCTAATCTCTTAGTTATACACTAATTATATAACAAATCTTTTACCTTTTTTCAGTAAATCCTCCGTTATCCTACATTGTTCTTTTGGATGCATTACTCTCTCATATGCATGCTATTGCTTGGGCAGAAAAGGAAGGTATTAAACCACAAAGAGCTTCAACCTCCAGCGGTGGAACTGGTGGTGGTGGGGCAAATACAACAAGTCCTACATCTGCAAATTCTCCAATATCTGGAGGAGCAGCTGGCGCTAACGATGAATCATATGCAACAACAGCATTTGACAGTAATGAATCAAAGGGTGAAAATGACAATAATTCAGCAGCTTTGCAAGAAAGACAACAGTCTAGTACGGAATTGTTGCAAATGTTGGTCAACACTTATTATATATTACGAGATATAATAAGACGTAAAATGGTACAAATTTTACCACTGGCCAATACAACTCCCGATAATATACTACAATGCATCTTATGCATTGTAAATTCTAAAAATTCATACTGCTCGGAGTTGAGTGAACAATTTTTAAAGTTGTTAGATAATAAAATAAAAGAGGTAATAACTGGTGATTGGACAGAATATTTGCCTGTTTCAGAAGCCCTTATCACTAACGCCTCCAATACACAGCAATATCCGGTAGAAGAATATACTTTATCGGTTATAGAGGCCCATATTAAAGTGTTAACGCAAGGCAATTATTATTCGACTTTAAACTCTTTTAAACATTGCCTAAAAAGCTTATTTAGTTTAATGAATTTACTGCTAATATCCTGTCAACAATTAGACACAGCATTTGTTGAAAATCAATTGAAACCTATAATAATTGAAACTTTAATGGATGCTCGCATGGAATATGTTTATGATAGATGTGAAAGTTGCTGGCAAACTCTAATGAAGGGACAAGATCAATCCCAGGAACAATTACAATTAATGTCTTATAAGTATATTTTGAAACACAATTATCGTTTCTTAATGGAATATGCCGAAGAATTGAAAAATTCCACAGGTTCTACCAGTCAAAGTGTTATTTTCAATGAGTCATTATTATTTGCTGTAGTCAAATCAATGACTCAAATGTTAGAAAAACCAATGGGTGTTAAGGCTATTAGACAATTCTTTACCCAAAAAACAAATGAGGATGGAGACTCTTCTAAGCCTCCAAGTTTGGTTGATTTATTGTTATCATTTACTGGTACCAACATGTCTATGTTATATTCTCGCAAACTATTACAATTTGTAGAAAAATTATTCCAAACTGCACAACAACCAGACTCATTATTTCCCCAGGATGAATTGATACAATGCTTTGCTGAATTAGCTAATATTGAACAACAACGTATTAAATCTTGGCTAACTCACATTATTTATGGACCACAAACGGCTCAAAGCTCGTCACAACAATTGGATACACAAATTGAAAAACTACCCACAACTACGGGTACAGGAGCACCAGCAACTGCTTCAAGTACTCCCTCTAGTAATGCCCAGACTCCTACCAATATGGCTACAAATTCTGCTATACCTAGCTTATCAGAACAAATGGGAAATCAATCCTCAGCCTTGGATAATGCCGAAGCAATGGATATTGATGATGATAATGCAACCGGTAATGCTACACAACCAGTTGCACAACAAAGTAGCCTACAAACAGTACAATCCCTAAGTTTATGGCCTCAACCGCCTACCCCTGGCAATAGTTTCATGGCCACCAATCAATCAGAGGCCATGTCTACACAAGATGATCAATTGGCTCAACAAACTCAAGGCGAACGCAATGGTTGTTTGCTACTTAATGTCATCAAATATATTGTACAAGATGGCAAAGGTGGTCCCAATGGAGTAGCTACGTTATTATTCCAATCCTTGCTACAATTGGGAGAATCTTTGGTAACACCATCCAATCAGGAAACTAATGACTTCTCGGATATACTACAAATAATGATATGTTTGGCTGACTGTTCTCAGGGCAAAGGTCATTCTACACTCTTCAATGCCACTATTATGTGGTTAGAACTAACCTTATTCGAAGTAACAGAAATGGCTCAGAATCTACAGACATCATCTTTGATAATGCAATCAAATCTGTTGGAAAATATTTTGAGATATTTACATGAGCTCCTACAAAGCTTAGGGTATCGCGGTAGTAAACACCAACAACAGCCACCATGGGATGATGATATACAAACAGATTTAGAAGATTTAATGGATGATTTAGCTAATGACCAACAGGGTGATGAGGATTCTTTTGTAGAAGATTCCGATGAAGACAGCCTCAATAATAAACTTTGCACATTCTCGTTGACACAAAAAGAATTTATGAATCAACATTGGTATCATTGCCATACATGTAATATGGTTAACACAGTAGGTGTGTGCTCCGTGTGTGCCCGAGTTTGTCATAAAGGTCATGATGTTAGCTATGCTAAATATGGAAATTTTTTCTGTGATTGTGGAGCTAAAGAAGACAATTCGTGTCAAGCTTTACGCAGACGTTTGGCTACTGGACTTTCTGGTTTGGATTCCCGCCAACAAAACGATTACACATCATCAGGTTCGAACTATAATAACGCTTCAAGTTCAGCCCATTCAAAACGATCGCAAACACCACCAACACAAAGTTGTCTAAGTTCACAACAACAGGGTCACATTAATACAGGTTTTGGAGGAACTAGTTCTAATACAGGTTCAAATTTCCTAACTTCAACTGCCCTAACAAATGAACGCATATCTTTGTTATCCAAACTTTTAGAATCTTCCAAAGAAACACTGCAAAATCCCGAACAATGGATGGTAATAGTTAAATGCATATTGAATTTCTTTGATGTCTTAATGCCAGCTATTAAGGATAATTGCGATTTGTTCTCTATTGTGGGTTGTCATAAACGTGCTAAGGCAGCTCTGCTGCGTTTGCATATGGGAGAACAAACCTTCCAGCATACCGACCAATTAATGCAACCTACACTTGGCTCTCAGGAAGGAGCCTTCGAAAATGTACGTATGAGTTATTCTGGAGATCAAGGTCAGACTATTAAACAACTATTATCTTCGGGTCTGGTACGACGTGTAGCTTTATGTTGTCTTTCTTCACCACACGGTAAAAGGCAACATCTAGCAGTCTCTCATGAAAAGGGAAAGGTAACCATTTTGCAATTGTCAGCTTTACTGAAACAAGCTGATGCTGCCAAACGTAAATTAACTTTGACTCAACTATCATCGGCTCCAATACCATGTACTGTTTTATCCTTAACAGCGAATCCAGCAAATGAAGATTATTTGGCTGTTTGTGGTCTCAAAGAATGTCACATCTTAACCTTCACCAATACTGCGGCCACAAGTGATCACATTGTGTTAACACCTCAATTGGAAAATGGCAATTTTATTAAAAAAGCTCTTTGGTTGCCGGGCTCACAAACTATGTTGGCTTTAGTCACTGCAGATAATGTTAAAATCTATGAACTGTCGGAAGATACTTATAGTCCTAAATACTATTTCCTAGTAGCAGTAGGCAAAATACGTGATTGCTGCTTTGTCTATCAAGATGGCGTTTACTACATGTTGATTATAGCTTCTTCAGGTTACATTTATTATCAGAAATTAGATGATCAATCATTGGCTAAACATGGAGACTTTTATGTTACTAATACTTTGGAATTAAATCATATACAAATAAGAGATGTCAATGGTCAAGTTGGAGGAGGTGGTGTCTCTATTTATTATTCACATACGTTACAAATGCTGTTCTTCAGTTATTCGGTGGGCAGAAGTTTTGTAGCTCCCCTAACTGATGTCAATAAAGGTGTAAAATCAATAACTCATTTACAAACATCGCCAGCATCTAAGAATTCTTCTAAAGGTCCACCACAACCGCTATGTCAATGGACTGAAATTCCTGGACATCCTGGCTTGATATGTGCCATGATGCATACTTCAAACAACCCAGTAATCTTCATGTTTACTCCCGATCGCATTATTGTGCAAGAAATAAAGGCTCAATCTTCTAAATCAAGAATAATGGATATGGTGGCGATAAGACACACAGTGTCAGGCATTGAAAAGACTACTTTAATTCTTTTATGTGAAGATGGAAGTTTGAGAATCTTCACCGCAAACCAAGAATCAACATCATTTTGGTTGTCTCCACAAGTACAGCCACTTACCAATCAGCTGTATTCCTCAAGCTTAAGCAATCGGTCCAACAGTTCTGGCAGTAATTCTAAGAAATCTAAACGTAAATCCAGTCATCAACAAAAGACTATCGGACCCAATGGTAATATCATTTTCCCCATAGATTTCTTTGAACATTGCACTATGTTGTCGGATGTAGATTTCGGTGGAAATGATTTATTACAAATCTACAATAAACAAAAACTTAAAACCAGACTTTTCTCTAATGGAATGTTTGTCGCATCTACCAAGAGTACTGGATTTACACTGGAAATATATAACAATGACCCCAATATGGTAATTGTGGGTATACGTGTTCTATTAGGAACCCAGGATCCTCACCGTACACCTCAAAGTGTACAAATTTTGGGTAGAACCATACCAACACCTGTAAGAAGAGCTCGCTGGTTTGATATACCTTTGACACGTGAAGAAATTCTACTATCAGATAAATGTTTGGTAGTAGTTTTTGGTAAATCACGAGATCCCGAAAATGTTAGTATGCTGGATTCAATTGAAGTGTATGGTAAATCTAAAGATCTTGTTGGTTGGCCAGACGATACAGACGAAGTTGCAGGGGGTCAAAGTTCAACAAATGCTAATGCCAATGGTTCCACCACTGCAGCGGCCTATGGAACAATGTGTTCTTCAACATCCAGCTATGAAGGTTTTAATTCCATTACACAATTGGACAAAATGGTAACCATTCTCCTTGAAGTACTCGATTGTTCTCTTAGTCTTTTGAGTCAAGGTAATAGTGCTAACTTGGCATCGACTATAAAACAAAAAGCTATCAAAAGAGCTACATCATTACTTTTATTGCCAACTGCTAGTCAAGTACAAGTACAATCACGTTATGTGTTGGCTACATTATTTGGCAATCGCCAAGCTTATCATAACTACAAGGATTATGAAATGTTGGTATATGTTTACAATGAGTTACAGGTATGTTCTATTTTTATTTTTATTTTATACTTTGTTTCATTATGCTGAAATTAAGTAGAAAACTTATATAAAAAAAATTTAACACATGAATGAATTCGATTAAATTTTTCAGACACTAAAAACCAAACTTGACACTCGTGACAGCTTAAGAGATATTGATCCTGAAGCTTTCTATCGTTTAGTGCTTATTGTACGCAGTATAGCCACTGCAAGACCTCAAAGTCTTACCAAAATATGTCTTGATAATAAATTTGAAATTATCTCTGATTTGATGGAATTTGTGGAAAAGTTGTATGGAATCACTCCCGAAATCGATGAACCCACATCAATAGTTAGACAAGGTCTATCGCATACCGAAACTATAGTCCATTGTTTAGTGGAAATAATGCATGCATTTGCTTTGGCTGATAGCACACAAGTGGAACGTGTTACTTTAATGTTTATAGCCTTGCTAAAGAATGAATCCTGTGTTATATCACACAGTGCTAAAGAAGCTATAATCTTACTATTAAGTCCCCGAGCCAAGAGGCGTAAGGTGGCTATTATAACACCACCGGTATGTTCGACCCCAACTCCACCCGCTATGGCTGCAAATACTACAGTAGCACGAGCTGTGGTGGGTAATGTGGCCACAAATGAAGATGATGCTTCAGATGAAGCAGCCGGTATAGTAAATCCTGTAGCAGCTGCTGTTGGTGGTACTTCTTCTCCACCATCTGCATCGGTACAACGCAGCAGTAGTACGGAATATGAAGCTGGAGCTGCAGCAAATGATCCTAATGTTATGGTTGATCCTTTGGAGGCCTTTATGGGCAGTGGTTTCCAACAATTGTTGGGTCTACAACAGGATGCTGATGATGAAGCAATAATGGATATTGCCATAGCTTTAAGTTTGCAACAACATGATGCGCCCGGAGCGGAGCCAGGTTTACAACATTTGCAACAGGGTCTATCAAATCTGCAGGGTATGCGTAATGCTGCCGTTCAATTACAACACGCCCAACAACAACTGCAAGCTGTGGCTGCTGGTTCCAATGCTGGAGCCAGTAGTGGAGCAGTAGGTGTTGCAAGTGGTGTGGGTGGTGGCGTTGCTGCTGCTTCTTCTGCAGCTGGCTCTGATGATGAAGGTTCTAATGTTGCAACCGATGGTTCAACTCTGCGCACATCACCGGCCGAACCCGTGGGTAGTGGCGGTTCAGAAAGTGGTGGTAGTGGTGTTGAATCTATAGGAGGAACTTCTGGTCGCAGTAGCACTTATGGTGATGGTGGTGCTACAGCCTCACCACCTCGTGCCAGTGGTGGAAGTTTAGCTAGTGCCAGTAGTGCGGGCAGTAAAGGTGCTGTTGGTGGTTCATTGTCTAGTACAGTTATTGCTAAAATGCCTACTACTAGTCGCGCCGCTTTGGAGGCGTGTCACAGTAATGATACCGAAGAAAATGATGTTACGGAAGATGAAAAGTTAGCCAAATTGCATGATTTAAGGTAAGAGCATTATTAAGTTGTAAGAAGTGCTTTTATCAACTTTCTCTTTGATATCTTTAGAATTGCTATTTTGGAAAGTATTATCTCCAATATAACAACTTTGGATGACTGTAATGGTTTGCAAGCCATACCCTTAATACAAGTCATTCTGATGTTGACCACAGATTTGAATGGAAATAACGAAAGAGATCAAAAGATTCTCAATGATTTGCTAACAGCTTTAGTAGATTATGTAGAGATGGATTCTATTTCTAATGCTTCTAAGGTAAAAAAGTTGTATAAAACTATTCTAATAGCGTGTTTATAAAATATTTCTAATTTTGTCATATTTAGATGAAAGATAAAAATCTTAAAAACGAAGTACGCTTGGCTTTACTCTCACTATTTGGTGTTTTAATGGGAAAAACAAAATCCAAGCAAGCAGGCACCACATCACCGCCTCATCAATTCAAAGACAATGCTTCTTTTGTGGCTAGCACCACAGCTAGTATTTTGAGCAACAATGGAGCCTTTACTTTCTGTTTGGTAGTTATGGAATCTTTATTACAACATTGGAAACGTGTATCAACTGAAAACGCAAACAATTTACCTAGTGGGGTAGTAAGTGCTATTGCTAGTGGTCCTAGTAATAGTGCAAGTACACCGGTTGTGTCGGGATCTGCAGTAACAACTTCACAAAATAGTCTTTTGAAACCAGTACGTTATGGTCCCAAACCAGATTTGTCTACATTAATACCACATAACTATCTCAAGAATTATCCTGATATTTTTGAATCATATGATGCCTTATTAACTGAAATATCTGTACGTTTACCATATCAAATTTTGCGTCTATCAGCCACACATCCAGGCACTTATGATTGGTATCATAATTATTGTGAAAATATGACATATACCTTATGTGAATATATGATGTTAAATTTGAATGCTTTGCTGAGAAGGCAAGTACGCAAATTGCTAATGTATATTTGTGGTAATAAGGAGAAATTCCGTATGTTCCGTGATGGTCATTCGTTAGATGTTCACTTTAATTATGTTAAAGACTTATGTAATCTTTATAATACAAAGGTGAGTGCCAAAAAGAAAATAATTTGATTTATATCATGATAAACCTATTCAAACTTATGTTTAAATTAATTCTTTATTTCATCTTACAGAATATGGTCTTAACCAATCAATCTATACCGATTTTAAGCTACGATTCACTAGTCGAGCTAACGGAACATTTAAGAACCTGTCAGGAAATAAGTCAAATACGTACTGGTAATTGGCAAAAATTCTGCCTAATACATGAAGATGTTATACCAGTACTAATTGAAATTGCTTGCTATCAACTGGATGATGGTGTATCACCCATAATATTACAACTATTACAAGCAGCATTATGCAATAATATACAAGCTGTTAAACAACAGCAACATTCGGAAACTACAAACGGTTCGTCGACCTCCGCTGGTGCAAAAATGCGCTCAGATCGTGATAAATCTGAAGAAATTGAAATGTCTTTCGATTCGAAATTCGATGCTACCCATTGTACTACCTTCGTACATCAAATATTCCGTTTTGTTTCTGATACCTTGTTGAATAAATTTGTACGCATATTCCTATTGGAAACAAATATTACATCGATAAGATGGCAAGCACATTCATTGATATATGCCATTTATGATTATGCCAATGATAGACAAAAAGAGAAATTAATTAATATCCTATGGAATATGTGGCCGTTGGTACCACAATTTGGTCGTAGAACAGCACAATTTGTGGATATTTTGGGCTATTTGACATTGAGTACTAAGAGCATAACCGAAAGACTACCAGAGTTTACAGAAAAGGCAGTGGAAGTCTTAAGACAACAAAATGATTTGTTAAGTAAACATCCTAATGCTTCCATTTATACTGCCCTCGAACAAATTTTACAAATGAATGGTTATTATTTGGAATCAGAGCCTTGTTTGGTGTGTAACAATCCTGAAGTGCCCATGAGTAATATCAAATTGCCCTCCATCAAATCAGACTCCAAGTTTACTACATGTACTATGATTGTTAAACTGGTGCAATGTCATACCATTTCTAAGTTAATTGTACGCATAGCTGATTTAAAACGTACTAAAATGGTACGCACCATTAATATTTATTATAACAATCGCACGGTGCAGGCAGTAGTGGAATTAAAGAATAAACCTGCCATGTGGCATAAAGCTCGAACGGTTACTTTACAATCGGGACAAACTGAGGTAAAAGTTGATTTCCCTCTTCCCATCACTGCTTGTAATTTAATGATTGAATATGCTGATTTCTATGAAACTGTAACTGGATCATCGGAGAATTTACAGTGTCCCCGCTGTAGTGCCGCCGTACCTTCTTATCCGGGTGTGTGTGGTAATTGTGGCGAAAATGTTTTCCAATGTCACAAATGTCGTGCTATTAATTACGATGAAAAGGATCCCTTCCTTTGTCATTCATGTGGTTTTTGTAAATATGCTAAATTTGATTTTAGCATTTATGGTCGTGTATGCTGTGCTGTTGATCCCATAGAATCTGCTGAGGATAGAGCAAAAACTGTGCAAATAATACATTCATCTTTGGAAAGGGCAGACCGGATTTATCGCCAACTATTGGCCAATAAACAAATGTTGGAATTACTTTTACAGAAATATGCCGAACAAGGTTCTTCGGATCGTTTAATGGATGAAAGTTTAGGTACCATACATAGTACATCTCAAGTCAATAAAATAATACAATTCTTGGCTCAAAAATACTGTGTTGAATCGCGTTCATCCTTTGAAGAATTATCCAAGATTGTACAAAAAGTTAAGGCCTGCCGCAGTGAATTAGTTGCCTATGATCGTAGTCAAATGGATCAAACCAATTTGCCTCATACTCCAGACAAAAGAGATCACTTCAATATTAATAAATGTTATGGTTGCGCTCTAGCCTCTACTGAACAATGCTTGACTCTATTAAGGGCTATGGCTTCCAATTATGACTGCCGTTTGGTATTATATAGTCAAGGTTTAGTTGAGGAATTGGCTCAACATAATCTGCGCCGTGGTACAGCTCAAATACAAGATGAAGTACGTAATCTTTTGGTTTTGTTAACCAAAAATAATAAAGATGCTTGTTTGAATTTACTGGATGTTATAAATGAACGTGTTAAATCCGCTTTAATGGGTTCAATACCACTGTCCAACATAGATTCTGCTATATATCATGAAATGGAACTGCTTAGGGTTTTAATATCTCAAGATGATTTCTGTTGGGAGCAAAAGCTTAAAATTGTTTTCGAATTATTCTTAAACACTTGCAGATGTCCCAGAGGACCAGCTTACTCAGTTATACAACCTTGTCTGCATATTATGTTGAAGTTGATTTCACCAACTATACCTTCTTCGAAACTA
The DNA here is from genome assembly GCA_014858695.1 of Chrysomya rufifacies. Taxonomy (NCBI): domain Eukaryota; kingdom Metazoa; phylum Arthropoda; class Insecta; order Diptera; family Calliphoridae; genus Chrysomya; species Chrysomya rufifacies. The sequence goes on along the minus strand of JACGTJ010005111.1, from coordinate 6,244 downwards.
AATCGTGATTTAAGTCCTTCAGCTTTATCTTCTATCAATTGTATTGAAGGTCTTAGTGTTGATTTCCAAAAATGGCTACAAAATGATCCACAACATTCATTTGAAGCTTGGAAATCTCGTATGCCTGCTAATACCATGAAGGATCAATCAAAGAGTTATAAAGCTTTTGTAGCTGCAGCAGCTCAAAATTCTTTGCAAGATGAAAATATATTGGCGGCTGTCTTACAATCGGTGCAATCTTCTGAACAACAAATGATGAACAATAAAACACCGGACAGACAGTCTTCTCAAGAACCACCAAATACTCCTCCCAATGCCTCACAGAGCTCAGAGAGTAGAGAAGCACGTAAGAAACAGTCGAGAGCTAAATATTTACAGGAAAAGTATGGTCAAAGATGGCGTCTAAAGGTACTAAATGGTGGTAAACCCGTGAAACCTCTACAACTGACGGCAACTTGGTTACAACCTATTTTATTCAATAACAATTCAAGATTCCGTCGTCCTCTGGTTTGTACTCTTATAACTGTGCTCAGCAAGACTCATGATAGAAAGCGTGAGATATTGAATCTGTTAACATCATTCTTGAAATATGTGGGTGAAGCTGGTGAAGCTAGTACCGATTTCTTATCTTTATATCGTCTACTAGCTATTGATACTCCTTGGCGTCAATACTTGGCCCTAAAGGGAGTACTGCTCGAAATTTCCCAATTATTAACTGAGGAAATAAGAAAGATTCATCGTCTAGAAGAAACTACTCTTTCATCTGATCTTTCCCAAGGTTATGCTTTAAGACAATTTGTTGAATTGTTAGCATTATTCTTGGAAAATCCTCAAATAAGACAAGTTTACAAAACACGTCTTCTGGGTCCTGTTTTAGAAGGTTATTTATCATTACGCAAATTGGTAGTACAAAGGACTCGACTAATCGATGATGCTCAAGAAAAACTGCTCGAAATGTTGGAAGAAATGACCAGTGGCACAGAGGAGGAGACAAGAGCTTTTATGGAAATTTTAATAGACACTGTGGAGAAAACTCCCATGAAGGATATAAAGACACCGGTATTCATATTCGAACGTTTATACTCGATTATACATCCCGAGGAAAATGATGAATCTGAATTCTTTATGACTTTGGAAAAGGATCCTCAGCAAGAAGACTTTTTGCAAGGTCGTATGTTAGGCAACCCATATCCATCTACCGAGCAGGGTTTGGGACCTTTAATGCGTGATATTAAAAATAAAATTTGTACTGACTGTGAGCTGATAGCATTGTTAGAAGACGACAATGGCATGGAATTGTTGGTTAACAACAAGATTATTAGTTTAGACTTGCCTGTCAAAGATGTGTACAAGAAAATTTGGTTAGCGGAAGGTGGTGAACGTGATGCCATGCGTATTGTATATCGTATGCGTGGTTTATTGGGTGATGCCACTGAAGAATTTGTGGAGACTCTCAACAATAAATCACAAGAGGAAGTAGATACCGAACAGCTGTACAGACTAGCTAATGTTTTAGCTGATTGTAATGGTCTCAAAGTTATGTTAGATCGCATAGGCAGTTTGCAGAATATAACAAGGTCACGAGAATTGATACAAGTTCTATTGAAATTATTCCTTATATGTGTTAAAGTTCGGCGCTGCCAAGAAGTTTTATGTCAACCAGAATTGGGTGCTATTAATACGCTCTTAAAGGTTCTACAAATGTGTTTGCAGTCTGAGGCTGATTCACTGCAATCTTCGGTCACTGAACAATTGTTAGAAATAATGGAAACTATATTATCCAAGGCTGCCAGCGATACTTTGGATTCGTTCCTGCAGTTCTCTTTGACTTTCGGTGGTCCCGAATATGTAACAGCACTTATATTCTGCACAGAATGTGCAAATGTTCGTAATAATCCTTCGGTCTTGAGACATCTTATACGTGTTTTGGCGGCTTTAGTATATGGCAATGAAGTTAAAATGGCTTTGTTGTGTTTCTATTTCAAAGACATTTTAGATTTTGATAAATTTGATGCTGAACGTACTACTGAGGAAGAATTCAAGCTGGAATTGTTCTGTGTTTTGACCAATCAAATTGAGCATAATTGCATTGGAGGCACTCTAAAGGATTACATAGTTAGTTTGGGCATAGTGGAGAAAGCTATTGATTACATTACACGTTATGCACCCTGTGTAAAACCAACATTATTGCGCACGGACTCGGATGAATTAAAAGAGTTTATTTCACGTCCATCTCTAAAATATATCTTGAGGTTCCTTACAGGCTTGGCCACTAAACATGAGGCTACTCAACTGGCTATTAGTAAGGATATTATACCCATAATACATCGTTTAGAACAAGTATCTTCAGATGAACATGTTGGCAGTTTGGCTGAAAATCTTTTGGAGGCTTTATGCACTGATGCAGCTACTGCTGCTCGTGTTCAAGAAGTCAGAGACTTTACCCGAGCTGAAAAGAAACGTTTAGCTATGGCAACTAGAGAAAAACAATTGGATGCTTTGGGTATGAGAACCAATGAAAAAGGTCAAGTTACCGCTAAAGGGTCTATATTGCAGAAGATTGAAAAGTTGCGCGATGAAACCGGTTTAACTTGTTTCATTTGCCGTGAGGGTTATGCCTGTCAGCCTGCCAAAGTTTTAGGCATATATACCTTTACCAAGAGATGCAATGTAGAAGAGTTTGAACTAAAATCCCGCAAAACTATAGGCTACACTACAGTCACCCATTTTAATGTAGTGCATGTGGATTGTCATACATCTGCCATAAGATCGGCTAGAGGACGTGATGAATGGGAACGTGCTAGTTTGCAAAATGCCAATACACGCTGCAATGGTTTGCTACCACTTTGGGGTCCTGATGTATCCGAAGCTGCCTTCTCTGGTTGCATGACCCGCCATGCCAGTTACATGCAGGAGAGCACTCAACGTTGTGACATTTCCTACACCAATAGTATTCATGATCTAAAGCTATTGCTTATGCGTTTTGCCTGGGAACGTAGTTTCCATGAAGATGCCGGTGGCGGTGGTCCCCAATCCAATATGCATTTTGTACCCTATTTATTGTTCTATGCCGTCTACTTGTTGCTATCATCACGTTCAGCTGCCCGCGATAGTAAAACTTTACTAACTTATCTTACTGCTTCGGCTTCAGAGAAATGGCTAGAAAGTGCTTATGAGGTAGAAGGTCCTTTGTATATGCTTACCGTATCATTAGCCCTGCATTCTCATGAGACTTGGCAAAAACATCGTTTGGCTCATCTAAAACGTCTTATAGCTATTGCTCAAGCTCGTCATATATCACCCTCAGTTATATGTAAAGCTTTATTGTCTCCAGCCGATCGCAAAGAAAAGGAATATAGTGTTTACAAACCTTTCCTTATGATGTGGGCTCTTTTGAATCTCATTTATAATACACTATTTAAGAGCGTAGCCACGCCTAAGGAAGAGGACTGGTCAATTTCGTTATTCAACTACATTCGAAAGAATGATGAAACTATGTTGAAACATACCGATTCAATATTGGAAACTTTCACTGATGACTTTTTGCCCTGTACATCGTTTGAAGAATTTTGTGATGTTGCTGGTAAGTAACAAGATAACAATGAATGCTTTAGTGTTCTATAAGTTTGATAGTGATGTGGCAAAGTCGAAGGCTTACTTTTGTGTATAAATTTACAATTAGCAATTTTTTCTTCTTTTTAACAGGTCTTTTCGGTGATATTGAGAATCCCCAATCGTTTATTGAAGAGGTATTGCAATCTTTACCAACTACAGTTCCCGCTGCCTCATCGTCGTCTTCGTCAAATAATTAATCATTTAACGAAAATGCTGCTAACGTTAGAAATAAACGAAAAATTGTATGCATACGAAAACGATTTATAAATTAAAGCTAATAATATTACATAAAAATAAACAAGAAACATTATTAATGGAATGAATTTAAAAATATTCAAATATTATAAAACATATATACTTATCAAAAAATATATATATTGCTATCAAACCACTAACATACAAAATAATCCTTTACTCCCATGCTTAATATTTCAAAATATATATGGAAAAATATTTGTAGTTTATCACTAACCACAGCACCATTATTCAATAAATTATTTGTTCGCATATATAAAAAATATAATTGTGTTTTTTTTTTGTTAACCTGTAATGATAATTAAATTTTAACTCAGCAGTTTTTGTTGGCAATTAGCCGTTTTTCGACAGTGGATGCAAATTTATAGCTAGATGCAAATTTATAGCTAGATATAGCTGGATGCAAATTTATACCTAGATATCAAGTCACCACTACAAATACAGTCCTATTACTAGGTTTAGATGAAAAATCGCTACCACTACGTATACAATCATCTTACGTATCCGTTTTGAACAATAAGTGAAAATCGTTTGATTTCCCACCTGTTAGACACAAAAGGAAAAAGGTAGACACAAAAGGCAATGTAGTCACACGATGTCATCACAAAAAGGGTCAATAGTCTACGTCCTAGGACTGGCCCATGTTAAAGTAGCTAGGTAATTAATAAAATAAATATCTACAGAGTTTGTCTAGTGCTTATCTCATTTGCAACTATGCGCTTTGTGGAATTAGGTATACAATCACCTGTGTGTAATCAAAAAGTAGCAATTGAAAAAAGATTTTTAACTCGGTAATAGCTAAAGTTATCGCAAGTTTCTGCAGAAGTTTCCAGTACAGACATGAAAAAGTTATTAGTGTTTGTGCACTCCTCGATGTTATAGAAGCAAAGCATTTTTTATTTGCTCGGTATATTTCTGCATACGTTTTTACTGGCAACGCATCTGTTGCATAAATAAAGGTTTGAGTATACTGTTAATATATTTATTAGAATAAAAAACTAGATAATTTAAACACTGTTTAGTTTACCAAATTAGGATATTGAAGCCAATTAGATGATGCCTATGGAATTGCACCAATGAGAATTTTGTCAATACTAAGTTGTGCCGTCATGCTTCATGCTTAAGAGGATGCATACTACCTATGTCTAATTAGACTTTAAATAAAAGACCGAAATATTTCAAAGGCGATTTCACTTGCTCGGAATAGGTTAAAGTCAAATATTTATATTAAGCCTATGAGGAAAACCCAAAAGGGTCAAATGGCATAGTTTAATGGAGCTAACTTTAAAAAATGTATTTTAGCTGAATGATTACAAATTATTTCTAATTTGGCTGACACTTCTCCAAATTTATATTTATTATTCGATTAAAAAATAATTGATAAATTCCCCCGAAAAAGAGCTAAAAAAATTTATAAGTGTTAGAAAAAAACGTGAAAAAATATGTTGATACAGTATAGAACTTGTTTAAGATAATCCATGAATTACAAATTTGGTACAAATGTTTTGCATAAATATGTTAGATGATTGTGGCGATATAGTGAAAATCCGTTCTTAAATAGTATCTATATTAAGTTATATCTCAGAAAATGTTGATGAATCCGTCAGCTAGTAAGTCAATAATGGTTATTCTTTTATATATATATAATTCAGGGTTTTTCTCAAGATCCGTTTTAACGAATTACCTTTGAGATTACAATGGGACAACGACGCTTCGAATAGGCAAGTAAATGAAGCAAATTTTTTTCTTCAGCTCAGTATTAGTTCTCTTCCATTTAAGCTCTGTTTCCTTTCTAATTCATTTCTATTTCAGCTCAATTTCCGTTCTAGTTAAGTTCTGATTCAGCTCTAGTACAGCATTAGTTCAGTTATTCAGTTATACTTTAGTTCCAGTAACTAGAATCTAGTTTAATTCTAGTTCAGCTCAGATCTAGTTCTCTATAGTTCTAAGTCAGATCTAAATCAATATTAGTTCTTTGAAGTATTATTACAGACCTTTATGGGCCGCGGACCCCCAATTGAGTACTCCAACAATTGATTTATTTACTTACAACTATATTATGTAATTTAAATACGGAACCCTTATACAGTTAGTAGATCCATTTGGGAAATGTGACGCTCTTGTGAACTGCTTAAGCATCTAACTAGTTCTGATCTATGATCATGGATTTCCCGGGGAAATAACTTTATTATATAATTTTAATGCAGACTCCTTATATAGTTAGTCGATCCATTTTGCAAACTGCTTAACCATCTAACTAGCTCCAATCTATGATCATGTATTTCCCGGGCAATAGCTTTTGTGGCATCCGCTGCATAGCTAGCTAAAGTTAAAAGGCGCCGCTGTCATGTTTCCTGACAAGTTTTACAGACAT
>JACGTJ010005078.1:0-36768 GCA_014858695.1 Chrysomya rufifacies | reverse complement strand
GTTCTAGTTCAGTTCTAGTTCAGTTCTAGTTGTCATAAGGGACCACCAGCCCTATTTGTAAACCCTGTTTTACAGTACAAGAAAGTTTTACTACAAAATATGAACTATAGTTTTCATCTCTAAACTTTATCAGTTCTTACCTCGACTTAAGATACATAAAAACAAAAAAAAAAATAAAGGGGACGATCATCCTTAAGCAAAACTGAACCAAAAGATAAAAACAATAACAATTCTTGTAAATAGTATTAAACAAAATGCGTAAATGTTGAACATTCAATAAACCCCATTAATACTATTCAGTAGCTTAATAAAAATTCACTGAACATTGATCATTATTATTCATTGATTGATTTTCTTTTTTTTTTTTTCCTCCTCATTCTTGTTTTTACACTTTAAAATATCTGCTGTAAAAGTACGTTTTGTTGTGCAGTAGTAAATTCTTGTGTTCAGATGTTAAAATATCCATTATAAGAATAAATAAAGGTTTAAAGGAGGAAAATTTAGTGGATTGAATTGTTAAGTGCTAAAGACTTAATGGATTTACTGATAGGAAGTGTGGAAAATATAGAAATTATAAAACGAAGATCTTTACACATTAATAGCAACAATAACAAGTAAATCAATGTTTGAATGGTAGGAACAAATATTTCTAGCAATCGTGGTATTTATGACACTCTCCATTCGTTGTCGATTAATTCAAAGTTACAAATAATATTACGAGCATTCTAGATTTTTAAAACTTGATAAGTTTTCTAAGAAAAGTTTTTCCCTAAAAAGAAGAATTGCTTTAAACAATGATTATTTCTTTTTTGCATTGAAATAAGTATTGAAACGTCCCCCTCTACTTAAGTTTTTGTAACATGCGCAGTCATTCATTCCATGTCTTCAAGTAGTGTTTTCGCGCGCGTTACTGTTCGCTGCTGTTGAAGATATTGTCTATTGTTATTGCTGTGTGGATGATGTTGCTTCTCTGGAACAGGTGTAATAATTGAAATTATTCTATGAGACGCTAATAATAATATTTTTTTAGGTTTTCAGCAATTCTTCTGTGTACACTTGGTTGCGCTTGCTTAAAGTCGAATCGAAAAAAGCGTGCTTCTTTATTTTGTTACAATTACAGTATTGTTCCTATATCATCATTATTGTTATTACTTCATACTTTTATTGTTACTGTGGAAGAAATTTTGATCCCCCCTTTTTAATCATATTTTTATGTTTATGCTTCAATCCAAATAACAAATGTAAATTATGTTAAATTAAGAATTTAAACTATAAAAGAAAGATAACAAATTATGGTTTACTATCATGGTTACGGTTAAAATATTCTTTCCTAGTTCAGTAGTTTGGAAAGTTTTAAGAGTTGAGCATAATTTCTTAAGCCTGATGTTAGAGGTCTATATTATAATGTTCAAGAAACTGTGAAATTGCCAACAATAAAACATCTTCGCAATCATAAAACTATAAAAGATAACTTAAATGTGATTTATTAATTACAAAGTAAAATTGTCACAAACTTATGTTTAAAGCCCAGATATTATGTGAACTTTATAATTACGTTCTTTTTAAATCTTTTAATATGTAAAAGTTAAAAAAATCTCCGTCATTGTTGAAATACTTCGTGTTAGTAGATACTATGTAACCTCCTTACAAAGCTTAAATAAGCTAAAATACTTTCTTAATAGAAACTAATAATATTAAGATTCGACTTGATTTAATCATTGATAAGCATTATCATAACGAACCAAATCCGATTTTCCATTTATAAAAAACGCTTTTTGTTGGTAATAATTCTGTAACATTTACGAAAAGAGTAGATTTATTTCTAGTGGGTTAGGGCCGATTTTGTATGTCCCTAAATTATTAAACCTTAATTGTAAAAAAATAATGATTCTTATTTTATAGTAATCACAATAATGATAAAGAAAGTGGAAATACATTTTCTCTTTAAAATCCCAAAAGTATCGATCTTTTAAAAAGTTTCAGATTTAAATTCATATATCTTTTTATTGTTTATATTTAGTGTTCAAAATTGTATGAAGAATCAAAAGTATTTTGAAAAAAATCGGACAGATTTCTGTGTAAATATCACTTAAACTAAAAACTTAACCAGGTTCACCAACTTTAGAAGGTTACCCTCTCGCCCATGAAACATAAGGTCCTTCAAATTAACTAAAAAAAACCTGTTTTGTGGAGCGTTAAATATAGTTAAATAATGGACAAAAAAAATATAATTTAATATATAATTAAATACCATTCATATTTCAAAATTTTTCTATTATTTAATGGTATAATGGCAATACATGGTTTTGGGCTTTTGGCTGCTCCAAAAATTTGGTTTAAAACTTTCTTATTAAAGAAGAAATTTCGTACAAATTTAAACCGAATATCAAGAGAAATATATGTACCAAATGTCGGCATTCTAGCTTATCTCTTGTGTTATCTAAACTTTCAACAGACAAATGAACATAACTTAAATCTTACCAGGACACAAAATACATATGTACATGATGGGGTTTTAGTAACTATTCTAAAGAAATTAGTAAAAATATGAGACTTAATTAACGTGACCAGACGGTTTTTATAAGAAAGTTGAAATCCAAACAATTAAAAAGCAAGATTTTGAATAAGTTTTTGAAAAAGGGAACGTTGAAATTTGAAAACAGCGATTTTATATCCAGTTTTGAGAAGCTTGTTCTTATAGCTCATATCGTTTAATTACATTTTAAAAGCAAAATATGATCTATAACTTTCGGATAACATTAATTTATATTTCCGCGAGTTTGATATATAATAATTTATTTCTGTAGGTTTTTTAATTTATATATTATTTTAATTAACTAAGCTAATAATTTTATATGCTTACACTAAAAATGTCTTATTTTTAATTATTTGAAATTAAACATAATTACAATTTAAAAACAATTATTTCTTATTTAACAATTACAAGAGCTGACTTGAACTTGGTTAGCATCACGGTTAAATGGAAATTATGACGCGTGAGAATATTTATTTAATAGTTTTATCTCAAGTAGTTTATGGTCTATAACTTGGTAAGTACATTTCTATGTTTTATTAAAATTTTATAAAAAGGGAACAAGTGAAGAAGAATGAATGAAAATTAAAAATGTAAGTATTTTGAAATCATCTGCATATTTCTAAAACATGTTAAAAGATAAAAATAATATATAAATACAACAACAACAAAAACAAACATAAGAAAAAGAATTCAAAAAAATTATTATCATAACAATCAGGGGCTACTATTCAATTTTGTTGTTTTTTTATTATTCATAAGAAAGACACCTGTGTCCAATGGTTAGTAAAGATACAAAAACTTAAACTATAAAAACAAAAAACAATATAAAAGTTAAAAACAAATTACAATAAACAACTAAGAGACTATATACTACATTAAAAATATAAACTATATTTTATAATTATCATTTTATATTCTAGAATTTTTCTTTTAGTTTTTCAATTATTATAATGTAGACATTTAAAATGTGAAAAAAACTAAGTCAAAAATATGTTCAATTTCAATTGTTGAACTTGTACATCAGTCTCCTCCCATTCTGTTTACTAGTCTACACGAAGACAATCTTAAAAGTTGTTTAACAAAATATTAACCATCTATTCAGAGTAGTAATAAAAAATTCAAATACTCCATTATTTGAAAGTAGTATACACCCTTTTTAAACAAATCACATATAGTGATAGGGTAATTTCTACATGTTTCATCTGAGACCCCATAAAGTATATATATTCTGAATCGTAGGTTCCAAAAGAATCGAAATAAATATGTCCGTCGGTTGGTATGTCGTTTATGAAGGCCCTCGATTATAAAGTTGTACAATATATATTTATATCAAATCATTACTTAGGGTCGCGAGCATTTTGCTATTGAAATTCGGCTTAATCAATTCATAAATGCCCGAGATATCTTCAAAAAAAGTTATTTCTCATTATTTAAAAATTTTTGGTTTGTTTATAAATGTTTCCCACCACAAATCGATAATATGTTTTTTTTTCCAAATTTTGATTTTTTGAATTTTTCAAATATAAGATTTGTCATAGACGAATATAATGATCTTATTTGTTAAACATCAATATTTTTGGAATTTTTAAAATCGCATATATAAGATTCGTCATAGCCGACAATAATCTTAGTTGTTAAACCTCAATGTCCCTTTAAATTTAGTTTATTTAAAGAATTTTGTAAAACTACCCTCATACTCATCCAGCAAAAGTCGTTACTTTTTCCGTCTGTGAACATTATATTTGTATTCATTTGTATGAGTTTTATATAATCTAATCATACTTAGTAAGTATTAGATCGTAAATGTCCATTTTAGATAGAAATCTTAATTACCTCAAATTGTTGGCCAAAAAATTAAATAATAAAAAAAATTTACAATTAAATTACAGTTAGTAGACTAATGTTACCTGTAATTTCATACCTACAATTTGAATTTTTGTGGGAAAATAATTTAAAATAATGGTGAATAATTATAATTATTTTCATTATATGACATTTAAAAATATGTTGGTTTTCATATTTATTTTTGGTAATTCTTGTTGGATAAATTTTTATAGCTAAAAACATTACGCACAAATGCTTGGTAAAACAGAATTAAAACGTTGAACCACTTTTACGTAAAAATTAAACTTTTTAAAACCTGAAATAAGGGGGAAATGAACTCACAAATCTAAGATCAAAGATATATATTTTTACGACAAATGAATGATTTAATATCATGCTTACTAGGCCTATATTTTACCAAAGGGTCGTTCATTAGTGACTGATCATTTAAATACATATTTATATTAAAAGTTTTAAATCGTTCATATCTCACTTAATATATTCTTCGTGTAGCACTTCCTTTTCACCCTTATGCCATGTAGAGCAATAAAATGATCAAATTGACCAAATTTTACGGGCATATGATCCATATTTAGTATCTTATTTATGAACTGAGTTTACCCATTTTAAATACGTGCTTTCAAAGGACGGACATACTTCACTAAATCGACATAGAATCTTATCAGGTCATAAAATATATATACACATGATAGGGTCTTAGACGAATAATTTAGCAATTTACAAACGGAATTTATTCATCCTCAAAAAAATTACAAGAAATTAATATTTTTACAAAAAATCTTAAATCATCCATAACTCCTTAAATAATCCCTTAAATTGAAAAAAGGCCAGTGATATGTGATCACTCATATTTTGTTTAAAAATATCCCTAGATATGCTTTAAATGGAATTTGGCCTAGGCCTTTTTATAGAAATTTTTGTTTTTTATGACTAGATTTTAGCAGATTTTTTCTCCCCTCTTAAGTAAAGAACACTCTTTCATTTCTCCCTTCTTGAGAGGGAGTAATTCTATATTGATTTTATATTTTAGGTATTTAAAATATTTTTTCCACTTCTTATAGCAGCGTCATTAGGAGATCTATAGATGATACAATTGAAATATTTAAAAAATAGAGCGTCTTATTAAAACCCTTTATATAGAAGTAAAATTTGAAGGTCTGTCATATGTTTTAGAATGCAGTTTGAAGGCATTACCAAGCACATTTCTTTAGAAGGCAGGGAATAATTATTAACTATATTTTTTCGAAGGAGAAAATAAATCTCCTCGAAGAAACATATATTTTATGTTCAAAATTGAAAAATCTTTCAAAATCTACATATCGTAAAATATACGGCCTTTTTTATATTTTTCAAGTGATATAAGAGTGCAAAGGTAACAGGTTCAAAATGACAACGAAATCTTTACAAACGGAAACTCATTGGTTGCGCTTGGTTGAGTATTTTTTCAAATTGTTTTTTTTCTTTTTTTGCAATTTGTAAATGTTTCGCGGTTTTATTTATCACTATGTTAAAGAATTAGTACCCTACTTCCAACACTTAATGATATAACAAAACACTAAACTTTTTAAAATATTATTCTATATTATATACACATACATATATTTGAGTAAAATTGAATAAACATAAATATTAGATACCAAAGTTTCAGTATAACCAAAACAATTTAGAACTATTTCAGAGATTCTTTTGAAATATATACAGGGTATTCACAATTCGTTTCAACACGTTTCAACTTATTTTCGAAAAGTTCAAATCTAGCCCTCCTACTCTGTTTATTTGCAAGCGCAAAAACACACAAAACAAAAAACATTTACTAAAATGTTTTTAAATATTCTATTAGGTTACGCTTGGCAACTTCGTACCATCATGATAAAATCATTTTTCTTAAATAACAGTGTAACATTATTATAAAAAAACGCACGCGAACGCGTTAAAATAGGAAAAACTAAAATATGAATGAAACTAAACAACAAACAATAAATAAATGGATGATTTTACATTTAAAATTATTTTATCTGTCGTTTCTAAATACCCTTCATATAGTGATGGGTTGTATAAGTTTGTCATTACGTTTGTAATTTGTACATTTTTCATTTGAGACCTCTAGTATATTTATTCTGAATCGTGAGTTCAAGAAAAATTCGAAATATGCATGTCCGACCGTCGGTTAGTATGTTGTTTTTGAACTCTTCCGATCATAAAGATGTACAGTATGTTTATCAAATCATTCCTTAGGGTCGCTAGAATTTTGCTATTTAAATTCGGCAGAATCCATTCATAAATGTCCAAGATATCTTCAAAAAAATGTTATTTTAAAATGTTTCGACTATTCTATATGAATCGGTTTTGGAGGAATCTTTGGCTCAACATTTCGGAATAGGCAATTTCTTATCGCGTATTTTTCTATAGACCGATAACATGAAATTTTCTCTAATTTCAATTTTTGGAATTTTTGAAATCGGTCAATATTTACCTGCGATTAAATATTTGTTTTGTATTACCAAAGCCGTTAGAAAACACAGAGACTTAATTATTTCACAGATTGATTGGTATATAAGATTCGGCATAGCTGAATATAGCGTTCATACTTGTTTTCATTTAAAATATAATAAAATTAAAAAATATATATTTAAAATATTATCTTAAAACAAGTAATACAAACTGGAAAGTTATGCATTTTAAATTATGAACGTAAGATACCCTACACCAAGGATTTTTATCTTTCAAACATTTTGATTTACCAAATAAAGAAACGAAAATTTGATTTGATAACAATTTTAAATTATAAAATATTCAAAAATACAATTTTTATATATAAAAAATTGCTTTAATGAACAGATAGAGCAAAAATATTTAAATTCTGTGATCAATCAAATTTGTACTCAAAATTAAATTTTTATATAAAAACACGAAATTGCTTATATCTTGGTTAAATGGAGAGGTCAACGAGAACCAAAAACTTAAATTTCCCTCCAAAATTTAGTTTTTAACATGTTTAAATGAAGAGATAGAGCAAAAATAGTTATAATATATGAACACTCGAATTATATCCTAAAATTTGGTTGTTATATGTATATAAAATATATACAAAAGAAGTAAAATTACTTATATTTTGCTTAAAGAAAGAATTGGAGCAAACATATTTAAAATCTGTTATCGCTCAAACTTCACTCAAAATTCGTTTTATTATATAAAAATTTTAGAAGGATATATAGAAAAAAAATCCGGAAATTCAGGAGCTTAAATTAATTTAACTGGAAATCTCGAGATTTTTTTTATTTTTTTGCAATCAATTCACCAATTGTCCCCGACAACAATCCGTAACAAACTCTAAAATCCAACCATATATTCAGAATATGGTAGAACAATTTCTCAAACAACCTACGCCTTTCACGTAAATCATTATTAAGTTTAAATTCGCTTTGGCTTTTCTTTTGTCTGTTCAATCAAAGATACAAGTTTCTTATCAGCAATTTAAAAATAAATGTATAAATCGTAAAGATGCTTGAGTCAAATAGCATTTATTTTCATTCGAAATCTCATAGGTTGTTGTTATACAAAAATCAATTACTACAAACGTTCAGTATGCGATTATTTTACACAATTTTATTAATTTCATATTTTCACATAAAAAATTCATTGCAAGCAGATGAAACTTATGTACTAAAGCCTCACAGGTATGTTTTCATCAGTTCTTTTATGATAAAAATAAAAATTTATATATAATAAATGTAAATATTAAAAATTTTTTCAGACTTCCTGATGACTTAAATTTTATGCCCTCTTTATCAAATGGTCATTTAGGTTTTACAGTCTTTGGTGATGCTATTTATATGAATGGTGTTTATAATGGGCTAAAGGGAGATAGTCGGCGAGCGCGTTTGCCTAATTGGCTAAATGTTACTGCTCATATTCTAAATGATCAAACAAAGGAAAATTATCAACCCGACCATGTTGAGTATAACATGAATTTATATGAGGGAGTATTTCAATGGCTAGAAGAGTATACAAAGTTAAACAAGACTTTAATTCAAAGAGTATATGCTCATCGTTATTTTAATAGAGCTTTAATATATGAGATGATCTTAAGATCGCATGCAGAATCCGGTAGGTAATCTATATATATTAATGATGGTTATTATTATAAAAAATATATTTTTTAAGATCCTGTGAATATAAAATTAATTCAAAAGTCTGGGCCTTCTACGCAAGCCTTTGATATTGTTCCCGAAAATTCGAATATTAAAGATATACGAATGGTTCGTGCCACAACAAAACAAGTGGAAAATGAATATTTTCAACCTAAACACACTCGAATTTATGTGGCATCCGGTGATAATTTTCAAGGAGATAAAATGTTTACGATCCGATCTGATCAACATACCATATATTATAGATATGTTTTAACAGCGGACTTGAAGAAATCGGTGGCTCTTAAGGAAATTCAAGATGGTAAAATATTATAATATTTTGTGTAAACGTAAATTTTACAAATTGACTATTTCCTTTCAAAGTTTTGGCTTTAGGTGAAAAGGAATTGCTTGAAAAACACACTACTAAATGGCAGGAGTTTTGGAATGATTTTGAAATTAAATTGGTTGGAAATAATGAATTGGTAAGTTTTACTATAATAAAAATATAGTTCATAAAGATTGCTAAATTTACATTGAGATACAAAAATAATGTTTGTAACTGATTGATTGTTTAAATCACACCCTAAATGCTAGAAGTTAGAAATTTGAAAATTGTTGTCCCAACGAGTAGATCCAAAAAGTCTGGATTTTAGGAAACTTTTAATGTTTAAGGGGGAAATTTTGTCTTATTTCTGTTAATTATTAAGTTAATTTTGTTCTTATAGGTTTTTAATATTATTTAAAAACGCGTTGGAAATCAAGCACGGAATTGGGAATAAGAAAAGTACCAACAGTGCGAAAAGAACAAAAATTACAAAAAGTGTAAAATCTACCAAACCTCAAGATTAATAACATATTTCGAGTAATCTTCTTATTCAATTTATAAAATATCCTTTTGGCTTAAAACCATAAAATGTTATGAAAGCTGACGATGACCGTGTTATAATGGGTTTTTTTAAACTCGTTTCCTCTCGCATACTTCAAACTTTAATTTATTATATTTATTTCCGATTTTTAACAGATCGTGTTATTTTTGTTTCAACCTAATAATAATCTGATAATAATATATAAAAATAATGTATAAATTGGAATTGAATTGCACTGCCTTATACTTACAGTCTCAAATTATCAATGCTGGAATATTTTATATGGCTTGTTCTTTGCCTTCTTTAGACGCGAATCAAAACGCTAATCCCTACTACGGTTTAAGTCCTACCGGTTTAGGACGCGGACAACTTGATGATGATTATGAAGGTCATAATTTTTGGGATACTGAAATATGGATGTTACCAGCTATTACACAGCTTCAACCTTTCTGGTCCGAAGAACTTTTCAAATATCGTCTAGATCATTTAAAAGGTGCACTATATAATGCCAATGTAACCGGATATAAAGGAGCTAGGTAATCATCAAATAAAAGAAATAAAAAATATTTTTTATATAATTTTTTTATTTAATAAAGATTTCCTTGGGAAAGCGCTTTTACTGGCACAGAAGCCACTAATCCATGTTGCCCTGAGGTGGCCACGCAAGAAATACACATTTCAGCTGATATAGCAGTAGCTTTGCAACAGCTTTACGCAACCACCTACAAACGTGACTGGCTGTGTAACACAGCCTGGCCATTGGCTCGTGAGATAGCTTCATTTCTACAAAGTCGTGTTACTTGGCAAAGACAAACAAAACAATTTCATGTATTAAGTAAATATTGGCAAATTATTTATTTCCATTTGATGTTTATTTAATTAGTTATTGTTAATAAAGATGTCATGGGTCCCGATGAAGATCATGAGAATGTGGATGACAATGTTTATACAAATGTAGTGTTTAAAAAGGCTTTAGAATTTGCCAGGTGATTGAAAATTGAACAACATGTTCAAGGTATAAATAATTCACATTATCTTTTTAGATTTGCCCATTTGGCTTGTGAACCGGAAGCAAATATATCCTCTTTAGATTGGTTAAATATAGCTAATAATATGTTTATTTTATATGACTCTAAACGAGATTATCATCCCCAGCATGTCGGCTATAAACCACAAGAGCAGGTCAAACAAGCTGATACCATACTATTGGGTTATCCTTTACAGTTTTCAATGGAAAAGTAAGTGCATGAATATTTTTTTATCGAGATAATAAATCAGGTTAAGATACTTTGAAGATAATTTAACTTAAATTAAATAATTTAAACTTAAATTTTGTTTTTTCTTAAAAAAAAAAAAAACAGTTCAACTCGCTTTAATGACTTGAATATGTATGAAAATATAACACGACACTCGGGACCAGCTATGACTTGGTCCATGTTTTCTATTAATTATTTGGATATCGGTTTAACAGCTAAAGCAGGAGGTTATTTTGAAAAGGCTTATAGAAATTATATACGGCCGGAATTTAAGGTAAGATTTAATAATTTTTATTCAAAGAATGTTTCAAAATAAGATTTAGTTAAACTTATGGATGCTTGTAACGAATGGCTAAAAAGATTTGAAAACAACAAATCTGTTCAAAAATACTTTTCTCATAAAATTTTTCGGATAATCGCTGCAAAACTTCCGATTTTAGTCATTTAAGATTTTATATTTTTCATATGATTTAATTATACAAATATTTTTCATCTATTTTAGGTTTGGAGTGAAACTAAAATTGGTTTACAAGGCTCTGCCAACTTTCTAACCGGCATTGGAGGATTTTTACAGACAATCATTTATGGTTATGGTGGCGTACGTTATCAATTAGAAAACGATATTGCCAAAATGTTAATAAAACAAACATATTTAATGCCCAATGTTAAGCAATTAACAATTAAAGGTAATATCTTAAGTGTAAAAAAAATTATAATAACAAGAAATTTTTATCGTTTCCAATTCAGGTTTAAAATTTGCCAATTCAATATTTGAGCTAAGCATTAAAAAAGATGGTGAAAATAAACTAACAGTTTTAAAACTTGATAAACAGCCTTTAGAAATTTATGTTGGAACAAACAATAATCCTAGGAAACTACACGAAGGATTTACAAGTAAGTCTAGTTATGATTTTAGCATAATATATTTAAATATTTTCTTTATTTTGGTTAATTTATTTATTTATTTTATTTTATTTTTTTTTTTTTCAAACTTATAGTTCAATTTCAAACTGAATTCATAATTATACAAACTACAGCCAAAGTAGCCAAAAATGTTAACCATCTTTACACATTAGAGGTTTAAGAGAAAAATGTAAAAACATATAAAATATAAATCTTACAGTAAATATTAAGATAATAAAAAATCTTTTTAAATTGCATGTGACACATATAATAATGTAATCTAAAATATGTTGATCAAGGTTTATAAAATAAATCAAACCTTTCACCAAATCTTTACTATGGTAAGTTTAAATAAAAATGACTATTGCAATGTATTGAAAGTTGAATTTTTGGTTAAATACCAACTCCAGCAAATCATTGTTGAAAGTCGATCTAAATATCTGTGTATTTTTCACATTACACAAAAATCTAAGCTTTAAAAAAAAAAAAATGATTTACTGAAATTGCTAGCTTATTTTGTATGTGTGTTTCTAAATCTATATAATTATGTTGTTATAACTATTGTAAACTATGGATAAATTTGGTTTATTATAGTGTCCAAGCTTTATATGTTATATAAATATTTACTTAAACTTGGATATTGTTGAGCCGGCTACATTATTTGTAGTCTGTTTTCCACCACTTAAAACTACATATGGCGTTTTAGTTTCTTTTTGTTTTTGCTGTAACATGGTAAGTGTGCCCAAGGGTGTATCTGTTGAGCTCATGGTTTTCATTAGACCTTCTTGTTCCATTTTCTTTAAACGTTTTTCTATCTTATTTTTACCCGGACCTTTGCCATGGAATTTGTGTGATAAATAACGAAAAGCCTCTTTTAAATTTAAAATGCGTCCATTGTCATCGATATATTCTAGCTTAACATTTGGATTGAAATTTGTTTTATCCTTGAAATCCATAATGGGACCAGCATGGAAACGATCACGACGGCCAAATTTATCATCTTCACTAAAAGTAAAATTGGAAAAAGTATTAAAATATATTATTTAAAATGTATTTGTTGTTAACTTACGCTATATTTTTATCCTCAATTGAATAGTTTTTAGCCTGTAAATGGGCCATTTTGGAATTACTCGGTCGATTAAGATCTTCTTTTTCCAAATAGCCTTTGGATAGAGCTAAACGCAAAGCATTTGCCACACCAGCACCCACATCGGGTTCTTCATCCAAAATAGCCACTTCCTCGACCTCATCAACAATGTTGTCCAAATCGGCAGGTTGATTAACTTCATCAGGATTAACTGAGTTCCAAGTGCCATGACTTGTCTCTACTAAATCGTCATGGTTTTCAGCAATTTTCTCTTCTGTATTTTCAGTCGTTTCAAAGTCCATCATATCATTGGAATCTTCATCACGATTACCGGCCATACCATATGTGGGAATATCACCTAATGTTCGACAGAATTCGGCTGTAGCATTAAGAATGATATGAGCATCACGATTCCCCTCAGAATCCATAGCATTATCATCCTCTGTTTCTGTTTTGATTTCTGCTTTAATTGTTTCAATATCGGGTAGTGATTTCTTAATAATATTTTCCTTCTGTTTAAGTTTACGTGCTTTGGAAAGTACACGTTCGAGATCTTCGTCTTGTTCTTCAATTTTTAAATTAATTTCGTTTTCCATGGGATCATCTTGATCAGTAGGACTGCGGTGTCGGCCTCCTCGACTACCAAGGTGTGTAGTATCTTCTGCCAGAGGTAATAAATCATCAGCTTTAAGTTTTTGTCTTAATTTTTTAACTTTCTTTTTGGGTTTCTTAAATCTGGAATAAACAAAAAATATTTTTCATGATTAACTTACTCCTCAATTTACTTTTATGACAACAACTTACTTGGCCATTTCTGTTTCCGTTAAGGTATCCGATGCTAAAGTAATTTGGGTATCAGCCAATGTTTCTAAACGTTTACCCGCTAACTTTGTCTTGATTTCCAATAATTTACGTCTGTGTTCACGTTCTTCTTCAATATTTTCTCCAATTACGAAATTTTTAGTTTTCAATTTATTTCCATCTAAATCTTCATCATATTTCTCCAAAATATTTCTTTCGATCGGATTGCCCAATTCATCATATTGTTCTTCGTAAACGTTATAACCATAAGCCAAAGGATTTTTCTTTTTATTTTCAACATTTTTGCGGTAGCGGGCATCATCTAACATATTAACATTAACCAATGTATCACCCTCTTTCTCGTCCAAAACATCAGTATCTTTTAGTGTTAATATGACAGTTTTACCCTCAGAAAATTCCTCCATATCATGATCGACTTTTAGACCTTTTAAATGTTTTTCGGTGTAAGCTTTGCGACGAGCTTCTTCTTTTTCCTTTTCCAACAAGTCATCTACACCAAATTCTTGGTCCATTTCCTCCAGTGCTTTAGCCTGTAAATAAAAATTTTTGGAATATAAGTATCGCATTTTTATTTTTCCGTAAAAATTAAGAAAGTTAACTTTACCCTTTCTTCAGCCGCTTTTTTCTCATCCACCACTCTTTTGTTGCGTTCTACCCATTTACTGATATCATCCACCTCGTCATCTGATTCTCCTAGAGTTTTTATGCGTGCCAATCTTTCTTCCAAGAAACGTTTTTCTTTACGTTGTTTTAATTTTTCACGCATTTTATCGGCTTTAGCTTTTTCTTTCAAATCCTCTGCAGGTTTATGTAAAAATTCACCCCATTCATCTTTATATGAAGCAAGATCTTTTTCTCCAGGTTTCTTCGCTTCTTCGGCTGCGGCCGATGTTGATGGTTTCGAGGGACCAGAATCTACTTCTAATGGTTTTAAACCTAATTTTGCTCTTAATTTATTTGTTTCTTCTATTGAAAGACAATCTCCTGCACCATTTTCTGGAATAGGTGAAAATTCTTTTTCCCTGGGTCTTTCCCTTTCGGGAGAGCGCTCTCGTTCTCTGTTGTATCTTTCAGTATCTCTAGGAGAATCATATTCTCGTTCATCTCTTTCAGACCGATATCTTTCTCGATGATATTCTCTCTCTGATCTCTCATATTCACGTTCCCTTTCACGTTTTCTTTCTCGTTCCTTACGGACTTCACGTTCCATATCTTCATCCCTACTATCTCTTTCTCGTCTCCTTTCCATTTCCCTTTCTTTTTCATAACGTTCACGTTCTCTTTCCTTTTCGCGTGCCCTTTCATAAGCCCTCTCACGTTCCTTATGACGTTCTCGTTCACGTTCTTTTTCCTTTTCACGCTCCCGTTCACGTTCCCTTTCTCGTTCCTTTTCATATGTTCGTCGACGTCTTTCCTCATCATAGTCGACATTTTTTGTGAGCAATGGTGGTGGAGGAGCACTACGTTCCCTTTCGCTATTGCTATTCGATTTAGAATCGACCGGTACTTCGACACAATCCGAACCTGAAATTCAAATTCATAGTCAGTATTTTTGTTATGTAGTAAACATTTTAACGATATATGTATGTAGCTGGTTAAAGGCAAAACCATTATATTGTTTCCATTCAATCATGGAAATAAAATGTTCATATTTGGCAACATTCGAAACCTTTTGAATATCCCTGTAAAAGAATAAAAGGAAATAGGATGATTTATTATGATCTAAATAATAAGTGTGCAGTTAAGAATAGATAAGGCATTTCTTAAATTATTCGATTGTTATAAAATAAAAATCATAGTGTTGAAAAAATAATCGCTTTAAAATTTCTTCACATCCTTATCTCATCTGTTGCAAAACACTGCACACTTTCCCATTACTACTGGTGCCTATCACACTTGTCCCCTCAAACCCCACCTAAATTATGTATACATATAACTTCTTTGCACTTACTGTCTGAATCAGACTCTGCCAATGCAATCACTTCATCGCCACGCTCCTCACGATCACGTTCATGGTGACGGTGGTGTCTGTCGCGATGGTGTTCCTTGTGTTTTTTATGTTTATGGTGACGATGGCGACTGCTAGATTTTTCACTAGTCAAATCGATTTCTTCATCACCACTACGTAATTCTCTGGGAGAACGGGAGCGATGCCGCTTATGTTTCTTTTCTTTTTTGTGTTTATGTTTGCCCGTTGTGGATGAACCCATATTTTTCACTTATTTCTTTTTTATTACGTTTTCTCTATTTTTAACAAATTTTAACCAATCTTATAATTTTTCTGCCAAACGAACGAAAATAAACGTTTTGCTTGACAATAAAAAAACAGAGTTGTTTGAAAATGCTGCCATTTTGACAGTTGTACTAAAAAGCTGTAAACATGTCAAACAGTGAAAATATCATTTACAACTAAAATACAAATACAGTAAAACCTTGTTAATGTTTCATTCAAATTATCGAGTGTTTCTTCAGATCAGGAAAAATAAATTCAGTACAATTGGACTTTCTTGTGAGATTTTAGGTACAATTTCAAAATATATGTAATTGTCCCTTTCGGTGCGAATACTCTGGCACAAAATTAGAAGTGAAGTAAAATTGTGTCACTTTTTAAACGATTTTCTGGGAAATTTTTCATACAAAATTCTAATAGTATAGAACATGCAGTGGAACTTAATTCTCCAATATTTAATTTCATTAGAACAAGTTATATATTTTATTATTCACAGCAATTTAACGCCAAATATTTAATTATCAACTGGCTTTAATAAAACTGGGTGCAGATCTACAATTCAGGTATGTCGTATTTAGTATTGACTTCATTTCAATAAAAGTTTGAAAATGGGTAATATCTAAGTAGTATCGAATAGAATCACTCTAAAGACGACATTTTTATAGACTTATTTTTGAAAAATAAACAACTTAAAATTTATAATTCGTTATTAAAAATTAATTTTAAAAAATATTCGACAAAAAATCTAACTACTGGCAACCACATTTAGTTCTAAAAAAAATTTAAAACGAACGTAACCATATTTTTCTAAGTGTATTAATATAAAAAATATTTATTATAAACTAAAAAACAATTCTAACATCTATTCTTTTCCACTTGACATTGAATTAAATACATCCTTTAATGCATTTAGACGAAATAGTTCTTCTTTAAGTTCCACATAATCTAAATACGAAAGATTTCCGTTTTGTAGTTGATAGTTTTTAACGTGCAGCACTCGCATAAGTTCTTGTTGCTTTCGCACAATGTCTTCTTTTTTGGCGACTTCTACCAAATTCTTAACTTTTTTATTCACTTTTAACTTTTTAGATTTTTTGCTGGAAACCTGTTTAATTAACAAATATTATTTATTTTATTAATTATTTATATACATTTATCTTACAATTATTACAAACCTCAGAATCCATTGCGACTTTTTGTAAACAAAGCAGAATGTAAATAAAAACATGCTTAACATAAGTGTTACCGTATCGTTTCTTTGATTAAACATACCACAAATGACAATTAAATATTTTTAGTTCTTTGTTAACGTCTGGCATTATTGTTAAATTTAATTGTTTATTGTTTGAGTGCTAGTGTTGGCGGATTTTATAAATTTCTTATTTATCAATACTTTTAAAAATGGATTGCAATGAGACTATGCGTATTATTAATTCTGAAACAAATGAACAATTACTGAAAGCCCATGCAGAGGAATTGTTCAAGGTTCGTAAGTTACGTTTGGTAATCAAAGAATTAAAACAAATTGATTACTCAAAGTTAATGCTACCAGACATGGAACAAGTTAAAAAGGCCATTGTTTTAATGAAAATTGGTGAATATCTTTATTTAAATGATAAAAAAGATCAAGTGCTAAGTATGTTGCAATGAATTACACTCGTAAAAGCACTTAATTAAAGTAATTTTTTCCAGATTTGGGAGAAGCCAGTTCCATTAATCTTAATTACACTGAAAGAAAAGCTTTACGTCAGCAATTGGCTACAAATTTGCGCAATGAATTGCAAACTATATTTAATTTTGGTACTAAATTGCGCACAGAATTGCCAGAAGTTTTTGATGAAGGAGATTCCTTGCGAGCGCAAATATTGTCTTTGGAAAAGCAGAGACTAACCAATTTGGAAAATTTGATACAATTAAGAAATCGGAAATGCAATTTTCTTAAAGTTGTAGCAGAATTGAAAATGGGTCCATATTTAGGCTGTGAATTGGAAGTTTTATTGGCTAAAGCTCGTCAAAATCAAACTAAAGTTAATCTTTTGCGGGGTTATTTTATTAATGAATTATTAACACGTACCGAACACAACTTAAAAGCTATACGGGAAGTGGAAGGTTATATAAATGAATCTTTGGAAAAGGAACAAGAAATTAGTAATTAAATATTGAGAATATTGTACTGGTACATTTAGTTATAAGGTATTTTGTTTTAAATTCAATAAATTTTCTATTTTATATTTACGTAATTTAGATTTGTAGCTTATTTTAAAGTTCTCAGCTCAAAATTTGAAATCTAAGGAAATAAAAAAAGTCGAAATCAAATTATAATTATTTTGCAAAATAAAAATGAAATATAGAATTTTAGAGAAACTTTTTCTACCCCTTATGACAGTGCGTAACTAAATGTCTAAACTCTTAAATAACATTATTGTTGTTAATTGATATCAATATGTTCGATACATAGTGTATCTTCCTCCAATATTATTCTCATTACCAAGTCCGTCACTTGTAGCATAACATTAATTTGGTTACGACTGTTCATATTTCATATTGTTAACGATCATTTCGCCAAACGCATAAGCAGCAGTATTAGTATTTCGTTTGTTGTTTTGAAAACAGGCCTTTTTTAAGCATTCCACAGTTTCGTAGAACCGTTTATAAGATTTCACATTTCTTGAGAAGGTCTAAGCAACCTAAAAGTAGTTCCTCAAATATTTGTGGATTCTCAATTATTTGTGTAAATTCCGTATCCTACGATTCTCTAGAGATGCAACAGGTGAACCTTTAAGTGTGTCGTTATGGGATTGAATTGACTCTGGTAAAGAGGATGATAAACGGGTTTCTCTTAATTCTGGTGGAGCAGTTGTTGTGCTCATTTTCCATATTCATTTCATTATTGTTATGGTTTTTAAATTAATAAGTCATCATACGTTTTAGCTACTATCCGTTTCTAAATTAAATAAAATTACTTTTACAAACATTGTAAGCATCTTCTTACGTACCATTTGCTTCCATTTTATGAGCTATATAAGTCCAGGCTTCATTTTTATTTTTCCGATATTTATATCAAATAATTTACAATTTCTATCGAAGATTTCCTTTCTTTTAATTACTAATAATTAAAAGAAAGTTTATGTTGAAAATAACAGGTTTCAAATTAAAAGCATTTGAAAATAGTATTTTTCTAAGAGAAACAGTTTTACAACAAAAATCGCGATATCTTAACGGCCTCATAATACCAATCAATACAATATAATGGATAGCTCTACCTCAGACCATTCTATCTTATTGCAGGCGTGCATTAATTTGTATCATAACTAACTTTAATAAATTTATAAAAATAACTAATTTTTAATGTATTTTTAAAAGTATTTTTTGGCGAATCTTTTCCTAAGTTTGTTTTTAAATATCAGGAAAAGTGTAATATGGATTAATTTTTTTCAATATCCATAGTTGTTTTTATATCTGAACATATATTACGTTCAGAATCATTACATTAATTTAGAATAGTTTTTGTGTGCCCTGCAAAGACTTGGAAGATTTACAGTTAGAAAATATCGCCGCTTGTTGTTCCGAAAAGATCTTCCTCATGACTGTTTAGAAGTTATGCATGTGCAGTTTGTTTGATGCAAGAACAAATAATCATTGATTTATTTGTCGTGAACAAATCTGAAAATTGTGGAATTATTCTTAGCAAATAAATATTAATATCTCAAACTCAATTTTACTCACCAGAGAGAATTGTTCGCAATTATCAACATTAGTGTTTATTTAGATAGTCCTATATATCTCGTATACTTCATTTCGGGAAATTATCGCAAAATATAACTAATAATAAATTTTCTTAATGTTTTCGTACATTTGTTTGAAAATTGATGTTTTCGATGATTGTTCGTAATTTTCGATATATTAGTGAAGTGAGTTCTTACATCTTTTAAGCGACTTACTGTAGTTATTGTCATATTGTCTTTTCTTAATAATATTTTAATATTTATTAATTTGCATTAAATTAAAAATTGTCTGACATATATAACACAAATATCCCAATAAATTACAATAAAATTTTATTAAATTATAGGATATGTAACTTGTTGATGCATTAATTCATCTTCCTCCAATTTTATTCTCATTACTAGATCTGTTACTTGATGCATGGTCTTAATTTGATTACGACTATTCATTTTACATATAGTTGAAACAATCATTTCTCCAAACGCATAAACGGCAGGATTAGCATTTCGAGCTTCATTTTCAGTACATGCTTTCTTCAAAGTTTCAATTGCCTCACAAAAGCGTTTGTCAACTTCTGGATTGGATTGAATTTTACATCTTTTACGCAGGAATGAGGTGTCAATCAGGGGATCTTCATAGACTTTTGAAAATTGCGGATAATTGACTTGTTGTGGTGGCGCAGGTGAAGCCTCGCGGGATGAAGCTGGTGCAGGTGATTGTGATTTTTGTGACTGAACTGGTTCAGGAGAACTTTGTCGCGGTGATGAAAGTTGTTCAGGCGAGGATTGAGCTGAACGTTTACGTATTTTTATTTTGCGTGGTATTAACGGTATACTTCGACGGTTTCTGAAACAAATAAAACAAATGTGTAAATAACGTTTGCATATTTCCTAGATATAACTAACGGTCTTGTAGTTATGTGAGGTCTTAAAAAATCCATCATTTCAAAGTAAGGCCAAATAAAAATATTTCCATCATCATCGATCATTTCCTCTTCAGTTTTTTTAAGTTCACGCGTGTAACGATCTCTTAGACTAGTCCACCTTCTTATGCAGACTCCCGCTAGATGAGAGAAAGGACTATTATATTAATCTACATATATTATGAAATCATTCATCAAACACTCACCACTTAATCCCATCTCATTAGCAACCTCTTCCCAAGCCTCCCTTTTATAATCAATTGCCTTGAAAAGTGGATTTTGTTTATTGTAAAGTTCATTTCTTTCTTTAACTAGTAAAATTAGTTTCTTATCGTCCATAACTATTCAAATATTTTAATTTCTTACGATCAAATTGTTAAACTTTACGTCAATTACGATGAATTATGTATAATTTGTTGCTTTACTTTTCACAAAGCAAGTTATTGAAGTAATCTTTGTTAATGCTCTTTTTACGACACGTTACCATACGTTTATGTTTCTCTGTAAATTTTGACACATAAAACGAAAACGTAAAAACAATATGGTTACGCTACGTTCCGATTGTATTAACATTTGCTTTATTTGCAGGCTATACATAGCACGAAAATTCAAACACTGAAAAAATCGTTATATTTTTATATTATTTAAAAATATTAATAATAATAATTATTATACTGATATACTTTTTTCACACTAATTCGAAAATGAAAATTGTTTTTCTTTTTGTATGGATGTTATGTTTTTGTATGTATAAATATGGTTTTTATAACATAAAAAAATAACTTTAATATCTCGGTTTTAGCCGACAAATGATTCTTAAGAGCAGCCAGAAATTAAAGTACTAGAATACTTAGGAATATATTAGCAATAACACCATTTGTTGTAAATGTTATTGTTAAATGTAGACATTAATTCTTTTGTATTTCCCAGTCGTTTACATTGTGAAACACTGAAGTAAATAAAAAATAATCTGCCATTACAAAATAGTCATAAACAATTAAATAGTAAAACCTAATATATTCTACAGTAAATAGTTCATTTTGTAAGATGTGTTTTTGAATTATGTTTAATACTTTAATGGATGCAATCTTAAAACTATTATAAATTTGATCACTGCATATTTTAACATTTTTTAATCACATCGATCCCAACGCCATATAGTACCATCATCACAGACACATACCAATATAGAACCATCTTTTGAAAATGTTGTTTGTCTTATGGCCGTTGTACATTTGGGATGAACCAGTGTACTGCATTTCGTTAAATTTGGATCAGATGCATCCAATTCCCAAACATATGTTTTACCTTGTTGATTACCCAATGCTAAAATTTTATGCCACAAATTGAATGCAAAACGTATAAACCATATTTCACATTCCTTATAGTCGAAATGATGAATAATAGTTGTTGTCGTCTCTTGAGGTTTAAATTCATGTTGATCCAATTTACCCGGTTTCCAGCAAACTATAGAATTTTCACAAGATTTTGAGAGTACAAAATCACCGAACCATTGAACACAGTCCACATAGTTGCGATGAACGTCGCGCGTAGAAAAATCAGGAAAATGTTCTTTGATTGTTGGAAATGGTGTGGTATTTTTGCTTGTATTCCAATGACAGCTGTTATCAATTGCCGCCTTGATGGCGGGCTTATTAAGACACCATAATTTCAATGAATGATCCATACCACTTGACATAATGCGATCACCTTTTAAATCAAAATCCACAGAGAGCACTTCATCACGGTGTCCTTCAACTCCACCGAAAATAGCAACACATACATCTGTTTGAACATTCCATAGACGTAAAGAATGGTCCTTGCTGCCGGACAGTAAAATTTGCGGCAGTCTAGGGTGAAATTTTAATTCATTTATGGCATGGCCATGACCAATGTAATGTTTGGTACTCATATGTTTTGAAGGGTTAAAAATTCGTATTACACCACGATAACCCGCAGCCGCCAGTATAGGATCTGATGTTTCTGGATCATAAGACCAAGCAGAAGTATAAAAGTTCTCATCAGGCTAAATGGCAAAACAATACAATTTATCTTGTGTTTTAGTTTTACAAAACAACACTAACATACATCTGGATCAGCATAACATTGTAGAAGTCTCATACCACCTCCAGTCTCTTCATCGGTAGCACTGGAACATTCATAAATAGAAACTCGATCTTTGCCCACACAAGCAAAGACTGCCTGCTCATTACTAAGAAAATGATTGAATTGTACACCAAATAGAGGTTGTCCATGATCCTCTCGCAGATGACAACTACAAAACATAAAATAGACAATTATTTTTTATGTTTCATTGGTTTCCCATCAATTTACATACTTATATTTAAATAATGGTTTCACTATTTTAGGCGGCTTAACTTTACGATGTATTTTATCAAGTCTAGATGTCGGACTTTTGCTGCGTGATGTTGTCGTTGTTGTAGTAGTGCTCATAACACTCATAATATCATCATCTTTATCCTCCAGTGTGGAATCGTCTTCACTGTCCTTGGTAATATTTGTCTCTTCTTCCTCATCATTTCTATTATTGGTCCCTTCCACTGACCCAGGAGATTTTTCTTCTTTTCCTATTAGGACATTATTACAATCGCTGGTTTTTATAACTTGATTATTTTTTAAAGGATTTGTTTCATCCAGCGTCATTTCGTTTTGAAAAAAACAATTTGTAAACAAAATAATTGCACAAATTAACAGAGTTACCAGCAGTATAGAAATTATCCAATTAGAAATTGGGAATGCGGAAATATAATACCTTTTCGCCAATGTTTTATTATATGATGGTTTCATTACGTTTTACCATAAAAAATAATTGTTATATATTATTAAGAAAAAATGTTTGAATTTAAGTTATTTAAATATTTCATATTCCCTATGTGGAATTCTTTAAAATGCGAATTTTACTTTTTATTAATTTATTTATGAAATATTGCCTATTAATCAATGCGATTAGAAATCGCTGAATCCATTTTAAGTTTCAAATGGTCTAAACATATAAAAAGTTTAAAAACCAAAAACATTTAAATGAAATAATGAAGTTTCTATCTTTTATAACGGCTTCATAAATCCATAACAAATCCTTAGGTTTAGTTTATTAGCGAAACAAAAGCAACTATTATAAATGAAATAAAATTGAATTTTTTAGACAATTATTCTACTATTTATTGCTCGATTATAACAATTCTAAAAAGCTAAGTTAAGAAAATATTCTTAGTGCATACAACAGAACATTAAAATTAACGTCTGTTTTGAAGATATATAGGCCCTAAGGAATGCTTTAATATATATTGCACAACTTTATGATTGGGAGTCTTACAAACGACAAGCCAATCGACGGATTATATATTCTATGCGATCTCAGATGAAATTAGAAATAGAATGACAAACTTATATATAGCCCATCATCATAGGTGAAGGGTTAATAATCAATATAAGATTTAATACTTAACAATTTGCAATACGAATACAACAGACTAAAAAATACAACAATGTTTTTGTTTATTGTAATACCGACTACTTTCTAGAATATCCACTACCCGTTAGATTATACCAATTAATTTGATTGTACATCACTACTCGTTATAAAAATAACACGAATATTTACCGAGTGTCAGATTTTTTTGTATTCGTGATAAACAGAAATTTTAACAAAAAATTTAGTGTTTTTGTGCAGAAAATAAACCATAAAAATTTTAAATTTAATTCTATTATTAATAAATAAAAAAGTGAGTAATAAATAAAAAAGTTATTTAAACTCTTACTATATAAAAAACAAATAAAGAATTTGTCTAAAAAATTAGTGACTATTATAATTAGGCGAGTGAAAAAAAAAGATTTGGTAAATCCAACAATGAAGAGGACCTTGTTCACAGCGAATCTTCGATACACAAACCAATTCATTTTTGAAGAGGATGTGCGTTTTATACCGGGTACTTTTGCTCTTCACGAGCGACCTGATTTTTCCAAAGCTTTATCCAATTCCAAATTTTTATCCAATTTCTAAGATTTTGCTGGTTTTAAGAAGCTCTAAACGTGAATTCTTAACATGGTTTATGAAATAAAATGAATATAGTAAAAATTAAAATGAAATTGTGTTATGGCTTTAAACAAAAAGTTTATTTTGGTGTTAACTTGTAAGAAAAAATAATGCAAAAAAGTTCTTTAATTTTATGTTGTTTTTTATGTTTCTGTTTGTTGTAAAAGAAAAACCCGGACTTTGAAACGAAAGCTTATATTTATGATTTATATAGATATATCTACTAACTAGTGTTGTTATATCCAACTGGGCTATAGGTGTTAGCTAAATGAAATAATAAGGAGTTATCCATGTAAATACAGCTCTCGATTTCCATGCTAATTTTGAGAAATTTTGTCAAAGATCGATGTTTTGGCTATGTATTTTATATAAACAAATATTTTCCCAAAATCAAATTTAAGGCCTATTAAACTCATGCTTTTTTTTATAGATGTACATGTGGATAGGCGGTTTTGGACAAAGATAGTGGTCTTACTAGTTTTTGTTTTTTTTATTTTATTAAGTTCTTTGTTTTGTAAATGAGTGCGCAATTGTTCACATATCGAGTTGCAGTACCAACCCATCAAACATTACATGTTTTCTAACTTTTCTATTAAATGTATTTAGTTTGTTGAACAATTTTGTCAATTTATTTGCATAATATTCTTTCGAGGATAAATTATTTTGTTACTTATATAAGTATACGTCACATAATAGCCTTCGCTTTCTTATGCAAACATTAAATCAACGTTATATTCTAAGATCTTGTTTTTGAATTCTTAAGAAATTTGTGCAGATGGTTTGCAAAACTAATTAAAAACTTATATATTTACCTAAAATCATTCAAATAATAATAAAAATAATTTAACCACTTGAATAAAATTGCATTGTAAATTATTTTTATGATTGCATTTTGCTAATATATATTATTTTTTTTTATTTGTTTACTTTTTAATGTTTGTTTGATTTTGTTTAATTGAAGTGACTCATATTGAATTCATGATAAAAGTTATTTAAATATAAGAAATATTCATAATGAACTTACTGCAGGAAATACTCGTGTACTTAGTGTAATTGTAGTAGAAAGTAGGCGTCACTTCTTAAAAGAAGTTAATGATCGGATATTTAGCTATTTTTATTAATTTTTTAAAATAACGCATACTTCGGATCACATTTGACATACAAATTTTTATTTTAGAATTTTTCATTAAATTGTTATTTTTTATATAATATTTAGAAATTTTAATTGTTTTTATAATTGTAAATTTTTTAAATTATTTTTAATTGTTAGTAAAATTTTCAATTTTTAAAAGTACCTTTCAATTTCTCTTACAATTTTCAACTTTTATTAAATTTTAAATTTTTAATAAAATTTTTAATATTTATAAAATTTTAAATTTTAAACTAGTTTTTATCAAATTTTTAAATTCTTAATTTTTTAATTGTTAACAAATTTTCAATATTTATAAAATTTTAAATTTTTATTAAAATTTTAGATGAATTTAAATTTTAAAAATTCTAATAAAATAAATAAATTTTAATAAATATGAAAAATTCAAAATTTTTAATAAAATTTAAAATTTATTTTTATTAATTAAAAAATTTTCAAATTTTGAATAAAATTTTAAATTTTTGATAAAATTTTCAATCTCTAATAAGAAAATGTCCATAAAATTTTGAGCATTTCTTAGTTTTTTTTTTTGGTATTTTTATAAATGTTTTCAATTTTTAATAAAATTATTGCAAACGTTTCATTAATTTTTCCAAATTTGATTAAACTTAATTTCAGCTTCTTGAACTGCCAATATATTGATTAACTCATTTTCACTTGTTACATTATCATTGAAATTATTGACATGGAGGTTTTGTTGGTAAGTTTCGTTGTGAAATTTGTTAGTTTTTAAAATTATTTCTTCATGCATGTGTCACAAAAGAACCTACTAAAAACTAACATTATTGAAACATTGAACGAAACTTATTAAAAACCTATAAAATTTAAATATTATAAAAGTTATATATGTTATTTTAAATACATTTTTATACCATGTTTGTCTTTCAATTATTTATTACTTTATCTTAAGCGCTTTATTGATAGATTTAAAAATTTATTTTTCTTTTTTTGCTTTCTAACACCAAAAAATCAGGAAAATTGTTATAAAAATGTTAAACAATATAACTAAATAAAAATAAATCTCTCATAGAAAACATACAATGTGGGTTTTATGCACATATGTATGTATATATGAAAAAATAAATACATAAATTTATACATATGTACA
This sequence comes from Chrysomya rufifacies, assembly GCA_014858695.1. Classification (NCBI taxonomy): domain Eukaryota; kingdom Metazoa; phylum Arthropoda; class Insecta; order Diptera; family Calliphoridae; genus Chrysomya; species Chrysomya rufifacies. The sequence continues at coordinate 10,130 of JACGTJ010005078.1, read as the reverse complement.
TATTTGTTATAAAAAGAAACCCCACACGCAGGCGCAAAATACTATTGCAGACACTTCAACTATGTCTGAGTGACAGACGAACAGCCTTAGATTATATATTTTTTTGTATTACTAATATTAAAGCCTACAATAAATAATGATGTTTTGTTAAAGTTGAACGTACATAATGTTCATTTAAAATTTATAAACGCTTTCGATAAAATAACTTAATCGAACACATTAATGCAACAAGGATAAATGCAATATATACAAATTTACCCTTTCACTATGTCTTAGTGACAAAAGAAGTGTTTAATTCAGTTTAATTCCCACCCATGAAGCTTAAAAACTATGTTAAATCTTTCACTTAGTCATCGCTTTTCGCTAATGCATAGATCGTATAGTAAAAGAACATATATTTTGAACTGAATTAAAATATTAATTGTTGTTGCAAAGGAATATGAAAATATGTCTCATATCTATATAAAGTTTTTAATAATTATTATTATAAGAAACTTATTTCTTGCAAAAATTTATGGACTTTTGATCGAACGACCAAATAGAAAAAAAAAAATAATATGAAAATGTTAACTTGGAAATCTATAAAATATTTTTATTTACTCCATACAAACAAAAAGACTTCTTTGATTGTGAATTTAGCTATTTGATTGTATGTATGTAGAGACTTTGTTTAAGTCATTGTCGGTTTATAGCTTTTTGATCGTTATTATCTTGTTATTTTAAATCATCTCATTTATTCTTTAGTTTGTTTTTTTTTCTCTTTTTTTTGTAATTAGTCAAGTTATATATTTATGTCATTACAATTGAAGAATTTTAAGGAAAAAATAAATAACAAAAAAATACAACATAAAATTCCTTTTTTAGAGTATTAAATCTATTTAACTGCACAACTGTTCAACCCATCTCGTATTGTCTATCATAGTTGTATTGTTGCTATATCAACTTTTACTAGTTTCTTCGCATAATGACAGTTTCTAGGAACTTTTTTCTTTTTTTTGTTATAAAAATGTTACCGTGTTAAGCATTTAAAGGCGCCTGCTTTTGCTGGTTACAATTTTAATTATGCTGGAAGAATTAAAAATGTCATGATACATTAAATTACATTAGTACAGATATATTTTTTAGTACAATCTATACTTACCCTAACTACTATTAATTCGTACATATAGATTTGATTATTGTATTATATTTGTAGAAAATAAAATGAAATTTGTATAATCTTTGACTTTAAAGTTAACAAAAATGTAAAGTTTCAATTTTGCTATTTATTCCAAAATAAGTAAATATTATTCATCCAAGAAAAAATTTCATTTGTTTTTCAATTAATTGCAGAACACTTGAAAATAATCTGCAATTGTTCGTTCTATTTTGGTACAGCGTTGTTCTAAGCAATCGCTAGAGAGAACTGATTGAAGTAGTTGTTTTGTCAATGATTTTTGTTCGAAACTGTCACTTTCGGTACAATTTCCATAGGATTCTTTTTAGCTAAAAATGCGACACTTCAATTCCGAATCACATAACTAGATGTTTGGGAAAGCGTGCATTTACTAATTTTTGGGAATAATTATCTCGTGTTATTATTAAAAATAATTTGTGATTTAATTATTTAAAGATAATTTTTTTCTATAAATTTGCTTCTTTTTTGTATTTTGAAATGAATTAATGAACGTCACTATTTGCGTCTAGAACACCTTGAATTCTTTCCGTTATAGAATTGGTTAAACTGTGTACAAAATCTGCTTTGAGATATTTTGGAAATAACAAACGGTTTTGCCTCTTTTAGGGCAATATTCTGAGTTTTCTACTGTAGCCCAAATTCCATATAATAGGAATAATAGTTTGAGTAAAATCTTTTACGAATTTTGTTGGCAACTAAGTTTTGTGGCAAAGGTTATATTTAGTTTAATATCCAGAACCACAACTGCTATTTCCTTATTATCGTTTAATATATATTTATATATGAATCTGCACCAGATATAAGGCTTTTAGTGAAAAATCGCATTTTTTTTAGAAATTTCAATAATAATAATTAAAGTGGAATAAATTAAAAAACTAAATGACTAATCGAATAACTCGAGTAATTTTAAAATATATTCGAATAATTTAAAAGCTCTCGAATTAAGCCAAGAAAAATGAGCAACAACACACGGAAAAGTTTGTCACTAGACAGCGTGTCATAAACTTAAGTCGATTCCAATAATTCACTTTGGTAATAGTGAGATTTAATTGTAAAAGCATAGAATTTTCCTATGATTATAAAAATGATCAATATTAACTCTTTTTTTTATTTGGAAATTCTATAAAAAACACGAATTTAAGTAAAGATATTTTTTGCGTGATTTTCAACATTAACAAATAATTGTAGCAATTTAAAATATAATTTATGTAAATTATTTTACAATTATTTCTTCATTTCAAAATGTAAATAAAAATTCCCTTTTTATCAGAAAAACATACAAAGAAATTTAACCCTTTTGGCAAACATTTTATTTAATTTTTTTATAGTACTTTATATGTAGTTGACACGATTCCCATCTCCTCGTTATATGGTTTATTTGGGTTTTTTTTTTGGTTTCCCTTTTAAAATTTTTCATATCTATAAATGAATGAATGAAATTTTATACTTGTAAGTCCATTAAAATCCTATTATTTATTACATATACAACTCCCACTCTTGCTTACTGTTTTTATTTTACTGGCTTTTACTTTGCCAATACATGATTTATGGTGGTACAATTTATTTAATTTATGTAGAACTCTTTTCGTTTCTTGTTATTTAATTTGTGATTTTAATCATTTTAAAAGTTACATTCTAATTTTAGGAGGTTTTTTTTTTTTTTGAATGAATGTTGTAAAAGTGTAATTCTTTGTTTACAAATAAACGTGTTTTGCATTAGTTAATTGCAGTTGTGGATATTTTTTTCCATCGTTTGCTCAGAATTTTGAATATTTAAAGAGTTAGAACTAAAAATATAACAAAAATAACAATTGAAATACAAATATCTAAAAACACAAAATAAGTTGGTGCCCAGCAGACATTTTTCTTCATTTTCATATTTGTACTGGCAAAAGCTTTTTGTAATGTGTCTGATAAAATGTTGATTGAAACTCACATCCTAAATGTCTAAAGATAGAATGTTGCAATGAGTGTGGATAAGTCTTTGCACAGATGTTTATAGAATAAACAAAGGTCAAAAAGCTTTATATCTACTTAACTAAGAAAGATCCAAATCAGAGTTATGCTGACAAAACCTAAACGGACAAGTTTATGATATCTTTTGACATTTAACCTATTTGAGGATAAAAAGAGGGTATAAACTATAAGGTAAAAAGCTTTTAGGACTCTATATAACTTGACAACCAATGAATTTAAATTCAGTACTTTTTGGAAATTAAGAAGTTTAAGGAACAATTTGGACTTTATATTGGTACTTTTCTATGGCGTTTAGAAAAGCACCTACATAGCAAAAAAAAAATAGGTATTAAAGTAACAACTAAATATACAAAGTAACAAAAATCGAAAAAAGAGGAAAAACAAGTATGTACTTTTTTGAAATTTGAAAGTTTAAGGGAATAAATCGGTGTTTATTTTGGTACTGCTGTTTTTATTTAATTTTAACGGCTATGAAATTAACAAATGTTTAAAAAGAGCAATTTTACTAATTCACAAATCCGACCATGAAATATTGGTGTATCTTTATATTTTTTTATTCTACATATATCTATTCTAAATCTGATGTTGACAAATTGCTCTAGGAGACGGAATAGAAAAAAAATTCTTATGCCAATACAATCGCTAATCATCTTAGATCTAATAAATTTCCTTATTTTATTAAATTAAAAGCCTGACGCTGCTGGTTATGTGTGATATGCAAAAAACATTTATTTTGTATAGTGTGATGTTGATGACGTTTACATTTACAGCTTGTATACACGCTATAAACACTTGTATATATTCCCTTGTATTTATTCTCAATAATTAAGGAATAAAAAAAATCTACATAAAACATGCCTGAATGATGATTATTTGTTGTTAATTTTTGTTAGTTAGTTAGTTCGCCAGTTCCTTAAACTCACTCACTATTCCCTATTCTGGTTTCAATGGTAATTTACTACATACTTTCTTTATTTTATAACATGGTGCTAGTATGGATGGATGAATGGTTAGTTAGGGATGGTATGAAATATTTGTTTTTTTTTTTATTATTTTTTCTTAAAAAATTTTTTTGTTTTTATTTTATTTTTTTTTTATATTTTACTTCTTCAAGCGGCGCCCAAACCATACCAAACTATAATTTTAATTTGTTATTTTATTCATATGTATGTATGAATGTATGTATATTAGAATGAACTTAAGAAATATAAAGAAAAACGGCAGTACGCGTTTTTAACGATGACTTCTCCTATGGTACACTGTGTGTGATGGAGTTGTTGTATTTCCATTTGTTTAAATTTGTACGTGACATATCGACAATTGTTCGCATGCAAATTAGTTAGTTTAATTTTTGTATATTTATATATTTTTTTTGCTTTCTGCATTTATTTCTTGTGTATAAATTTCTTAAAAATATGTAACGTTTGTCTTATATTGTTTGTAGGGTTTTTGATTTAACACTTCATTTAAAAGAAGGGACAATATTTTTTATGTAGTTTTTTATTTAATAGGAATTTCAGTTAATATCCTGTCGTTGCAAATTGCTAAAAGGTAGTTATTTATGTTTTATTTGTTGTAGTTTAAAAATTCTAAAGAATTTTGATTTTTAGGTTCCTGGCATTTCATAGATTTTATGATTACATTTCAATTTGAAGTGATGTTTATTAAAAAATATATGGATGGGGCAATAATCATAATCATCAATTATTCTGTATTGTTGCAATAATTATCAGAGGTAGAATAGAGGTGATTACAGAGCATAATTAGTTTTGTTTAGCTCCGAATGCGTAAATAAGCATCTTTTTATTTAAAATAGTAGTGTTTGCACTTACTATTGTTGCAATATAGTTTATGTATTTTAGTATGATTATGTATTTTTATATAATATAAAGTAAAATATTTTAAAATAAATTTTAAATAGAGTTTCTACAAAAAGGAAAAGCAAATTCGCTTGTTTATTTTGAATACGAATATGATGATAAAATATAAGATTTTTTTATATAAATAATTAAATATTGTACTTTGATCGCTAAAAAGAAATAATAAATGATGACAACAACAATATCCATTCATGTAGGAGATCAGTAAAGACGAAGGGAGATACATACATACATATGTTTGATAAATGATATTAATATTTATTTACTCTATAAATAGAGTTGCCATTTATTTAGAAAATATATATTTTCAATAAAAATAATTAAATAATTTGAAAAAATTATAAGATTAACTATTATGTTATTTATATTTTGAATATTGAAAAGAAAATATTTTTAAATTTAATTTTTATAAAATATATATTTTCATTTATTGATTTTAACTAAAAAAAAACTATATAAAGTTCTTATGATTTGTTTTAAATTTACACATTTTTTTTTAATATATAATTTACAAAACAACAACATATCAACATACGTAACTAAATAGTAGCATTAAATGTGTTTGGATTGTTAGTATAAAAAGAAGAATAATAATAAATGAATGTATAGATTGTGAGGATGGCGCATATCATATTTGTTGGTTTGGTTTGTTTATTTACTTTTGTCAACAGTGTGGTAAACAAGCATATGCTGTCATTATTACTATTTGTTGAGTTTTGTTTTGTTTTTTCTTTTATAATTTGTTGATATTCAATGTTCTCTCAATATGATTTAATGTAAAGAAAAGTATAAAGGTTTATTTGTATTCAGGTATTATATGATACGGTCTCTCATCGCCACTTGCATTATTTACATGTATGTATGTATGTATGTATGTATGCAAGTAGCATAACAAAAAGGAATATTGTGTTCTCTTCGCGGTTACACTATTTCCTTTAAAACATTAAAAACCATTTAGTTTATATGTAAAACAAAATTTTTATTTTGTTTATTAATAAATAAATTTTCATAAGTGTTTGTAGATTTTTCACTAAACATGTTTTTGCATTTACGTTTTAAATGATGATTAAGAAAATATTTAAAAAAAATTTTTTTTTTGTTTTTTTATCAAAAAAATTATTTTTTTTTTTTCAAAATTCTAATTTTTTGTAAAATTTTTATAAAATTACAAAAAAAAAAAAAAAAAAAAAACAAAAAAAAAAATAATAAATAAATAAAATTTTTATAAATTAAAAAAACTTTATATGACAAAAACCACTTATAAATTTTAAATAAAAATTTATTATTATTATTTTCTTTTATGAATTAAAAATTTGTTTATGAATGTAGATATTTACAATATCTTAATTAAAAAAAAATTAAAAAAAAAATCATTTCCTTTTATAAAAATTTAAATAAATTTTGGGTTTAAGATTTGAATTTTTACTAAAAATTTAAATTTAAAAAAAAAAAAATTGTGAAATTTAACTTGGCTTAATTTGTTTTATATGAAACTCCAATTTAATAATACGAATTATTTTATGATTGGAAATGGTGTAATTGTTGTTGTAATTTGTTTTATAATTCTTGTGGTTCACTATTATTGAATTTAATTTAATGAAACTAATGCAAGTAAATATATTACATGCTGTCGGTCAATGGTCGACTGTTTAAAACTCTACACAAATGATCATTTAAAAAATTTAAATTATTACAAATGAGAATAAGTAACACTATACCAAACTATCTAAACACATAGCAAAAAAAAAAAACCAAGTTTGAATAAATCTATATCGTCACCTAAAATGAAATTGATCGCAATTTTTTACAATTTTATAAATAAGCAAATAATTATACACAATTAACAGAGTCAGAATTAACCTGAATTTATAATGAGAACATAGAAATATTAACAGATTCTAATTTAGCAGAAATTAAAATTTGATTTATTTGATACATCGTATCTGGCATAGAATTTGGTACTTTTAATTTCTTTTTTCATTTTTGGTCTAATTGGTGCACATTTTTTACAAAATAAGTGCGATTTTTCTTTAAATTTTTTTAAAATGCACCGAACTTATAGCTGTTAAGTCACGAATACTATTTAAACCTAATTTGTATATTAATTGGTTCACACTTACATTGGACATCATGGTACCAGACATCTTTTATGTCAGAATAACAAAAAGTACAAAATATATTTTGGTTCCATTGCATAACAGGTAATCATGTACATATTGTAGGGTAAATAGTATGATTTGTTGCATTTTGTAATTCAAAAAGGGACTAGATAGACGCATTACAACAACTCAGTCAGTCATTCTATCTTTCAGTCAGTTCGTTAGTCACACTTTAATGTAAAAAAAAATTCTCTTTTTGTTTTGCTATAACTTGAATTTAATCATTCTGTACGTTCATCACTCACTCACTCATTCAACCGCTCGCTCAGACAGTCAATCAATCTAACTAACAACAGCAATAACAACAAATGCTCCTTAGATTTGATGTTGTTGCAGTTGTATTATTTTTGTTGTCGTTGTTGTTGTTTGATAATGTGTATGTTTGCACATTTTTTTTCACCGTCTCAGTCGTCATTTACACCGTTAATCGTTTACATCGTTGTTTTTCTATTAGAAAAAAAGATTTTTAAAACGTGCGCGAGTTTTTATTGCACTCAAGAATTAACTAAATCAAAATAAATTAATAAAAAAAATAAAATTAAAATCTAAACTAAAATGTTACTAGATACTGTTGTCGTTGTCTAGTGAGGAAAATTCTAAACAACTGCTACTAACAAAGAACAAAAAAAAAATATATGAAATAAAAATGATTTTTAATTAATAATAAATAACAACTTTTATATGTACATACATACAAACATATTAATATTAAATATACATTTACAATTTGCTATAATGAATAACTAAAAATCTATCAATAAATAAGAATTTTACATCTACAAAATATACAAGATCAGCTTTTAAACAAAGATTGAATTTGAATTTGAAAACTGTGAATTAAATATAAAATATGATAGACAGACATACATACATAATGAAAATAATAATGTTTGAATTTATTTGAAAACGATACTTTTTGTTTTAATTATTACAAGACATTTTTTAATATAATTTATGCCATATATGCATAATTTATTATATATTTTTTTATTTTTTGTTTGCTGTTTAACTTAATGTAGTTATAAAGTGTATTTGTTATTGTATTATAGGATTTTAACAATTATCATCACATCTCATAAATTAAAATCACATGTTTTACTCCTTGATACGTCGACGTTACTGGCGACAAAACATGTTATAATATAATCTCTTATTATTGTTGTTGTAATATGTTAAGTGAACGACTTTGAGGAGGGTCGGTCAATTGTGTAAAATATATAAAGTGCAAAAATAAAACAACAAAAGAAGAAAACAGAAAAAAAAGAATTAAGAACAAACTTTTCGGAGTGAATAAATAAAGTCATCTGAGTGTTTTTATTTTACATTAATTTTTTTTTCGTTAATTCAGTTGCGTGAAAATCAACTATAAATATTTTCTTTCCATTGGATTATCTCGAGAGTTTTATTTTGCCAACATGTGTGCGTTTTTATTTTTGTATTATATATATATTTTTTTCTTCTATATATAATTTTTTTTTTATTTTTATTATACTATAATGCTTTTAAAATGCTATCAAATCAGAGTTTTTAAGGAATTTTATTTAATTTTTTAATTTATTTATATGTTTAGCAAAAGATTTTCATTTTTGTTCTATAAAGATTTAAGAAACCTGCAACTTTATGTTATTTTTATATAATTATGGAATAAGGGAATTAAAATTATTTTTATTTTTTAGTTAATTCGAAATGGAAAAATAAACAAATATATAATATATTCCATAACAACTATTGTTTCAGATATTTAAAAAACTTATTGCTGATTTTCTTGTTTACCGAAAAAATTTACTCAGTTTATTTGCAGAAAACTTCTGAAAATAAACTTAAATGTTCAGTTTTTGTTATTGGTATTCCCGACTGTTATATAAGTTTGCTTAAGATTGAGAAAATCTTTAAATAGTTGTACAAGTTTTTAAGTAAAGAAAACACCATAAATATCATGTTTATAATCGATTCTTGAGTCTAATTACCCTCGCAAATTAAATTTTGCAAATAACATTCTTTTGGGATAATAAACAACATATTGAAGAAGGCATATATTGAGTTCTTTCTTCAATGTGTTGTTTATTATTGGAAAACTTTGAAATGTTAAATCAAAATTTTTAATTACATTCAACATTTATACACACAGTGTAAGATTACTTACATCTCACATTACAAAATTAATTTTATTATTATAAAAGAATTAAAACATAGAAATTCATGTTAACATAAAAATCACTTAAATGCTCTTTGCCATATGAATCGGGTGACATTTGTTATGTATTAGTTATGTTTTAGGTAAATTTCTAAATATTTATGAATACGTTTCTTAGAGCAAATATATTTTGGTAATTATTAAGATTTCAAAAACTTTATGAAATAATAACAAAGCTGGGTTTGTTTACGATAATAAAAATTATTATTTTTATTTACATATATTATTTATGTAAATAATACACACTGGTTTTAGATTCTTTGTTTAGTTTGTCTTTAATTTAGTGTTTAAAATAATAACAACAAATGTATATGAACGGAAGTGCTTTAAATTGTACGCTTCGTTGTTAAGTTCGTTGTTGTTACTGCTTTTACTTAGACTGATGTTGTAGTTGTTATTATTGTTATTTTTTCTTTTATTTATCATTAAAAAATCATTGTGTCTTTTAGTGTTTTATGATTGATTAATTTAATAATACGCGCATGCTTACCTGCATTTTAAACAGTTTTTTGTTTTCTTCAAACCAAAAAAAAAAAAAAAAAAACAATTTTTTTCTGTAAGTAGTTGTTGCTACTACTCTTAATATATAAGCTTGCTGTTGTTGTTATTTTTATCTATCAATTATAATTTCTTGATATGATAGTAAAACATTTTTTTTCTATAATTTGTTTTTATATGCATTTAAGGTATTTATGGAAATGTAAAATTTATATTACTTTTACATATTGATACGAATGATTATG
>JACGTJ010005065.1:0-12479 GCA_014858695.1 Chrysomya rufifacies | reverse complement strand
GATCCGAAAAATCCCTCAAAAATCAATAAAATTTTCACTAAAACAATGAACTCTCTATCTTTTATAGCGGCTTCACAAATCCAAAACAAAGATTTATGGTAATGTTGTATGTTTATGGTAATGTTGTATGTTCTGTTATTAGCAAAACATAAAAACAACTATTGACAATAACTCGATTATTTATTAAGTGATTTAAAAAACCAAAATTGTAAAAAAATCATGCTATAGATTATATGTAGAGTCCAAGTCCGGAGTATGTATGGAATTAGTCGAAACATTCAAAAAGTTAACAAAATAACGGTTTTTTGAAGATATCTCCGGCATTTATGAATGGATTCTGCCGAATTTAAATAGCAAAATTCTCGTGACGAATAATTATAATTTGATATATATTATATAGCTTTATAGTTGGGGGCCTTCATAAACGACATACCAATCCACGGACGGACATGCATATTTCGAATTTTCTCGAACCCACAATTCAGAATATATGTATACTTTATGGGGTCTCAGATCAAAAATGTTGAAATTACAAATCGAATGACAAACTTATATATAAACTTTCACTAAAGTTAAGGGTATAAAAGAATACATTAAAATATAAATGTTTTCAAATAGATGTCCTTAATTTCCAATATATTGGAACCATTTCATTTCCACCTGAAATATAGTTTTGTTTTACTGTCTTAACATATCATTTACATGCCATGATGTTAATTTTAAAAATAATTTTCAAAATCAAATACAACAGAACTGTAGGGTATTTATAAGTATTTATGTATGTATGGTCACATGTAGATTTGTATAGGCTGTAAATAATCGCCTTAGGTATTGTTTTATACCTTCGTTGGTGTTGTATTCTTTTATGGAAATTGTGTATGTAAATATATTGAAGGGAAAATAAAATCGTCCCTTTATAAGTGGCCTCTTTTAGTATACAAAAATACTTCCGATTTTGTTTTATATCAATATGTTACAAATTGTAAATTTTCGTATCACACCTAAAGGAAGTTAAATTAGAGACTTAACGTAGTAAAACTACGTACTAAGTTTTCCCCACCAGATTTGGTACTTTTTTACATTTCGTGTGTTTTTCAGTTTTGTTTATTTATTTTTTTTATTTTTTATTTTGTACAACTTTTGGTACTTTTTTATATTTTAGTTATTGTTTTGCGTTATTGTTAATTTGTTTAATATATGGTACTTTTTCCTCCTTTTTCGTATTTGCTTTCTAACCCGTTTCAAATTGTATTTTAATCGTATAAAAACAATTTTTTTAATATTTTGCATTATTGGTACTTTTTGACATATGGTACTTTTTTCCTGCCTTTTCGTATTTGCTTTTTAACCCGTTTCAAAAAATCGCATAATAACAAATTCAACGTATAATTCAATAGAAATCACAGTTATACGAAATAAATCTAAGTCCAATTTTTTCCTTGAAACTTTTTTTTCGAAATATAGCGAAGTTAGTTTTCTCTTGTATCAAGAATCTTATATAAATCTAAAAGTTATATAGGTTATCGAAAAGTACCAACATATAGTTTTACCCTTTTCTCCAATAGTACCAGCTACCTTTCCACTTATTTGTTGTTATAATAACAAGATATAGAAAATTTTGTCTTTCTCCATTTATGGTATATAAGAAGGTTGTGATTTTGTCCTCATTTTCCTATTCTTAGCTTTCATTTGATGGCTTCAAGACATTCAATGTAGATATTACCTAAACATATACTATACAAGTAGGAAATCATAATTATACATAAGGAAGTATTGAATCTCATAACTGGAGAGATACTCGAATTCATTACTATTATATATTTCTTTTATTCAAAATTAGTTATCCTTCGAAATTTAGGAGAAGTCAAAAATACTGGGGGAAATGGGTAAGCGTTTTACTATTTATTCTTATAGTAACTAGTATCCACGGTTATAAGTTTTAATGAAGCTAATAAATTAAGTAAATTTCTTAAAAAACTAATATTAAAATTGATTAAAAGAAAAAAGTCAAAAATATATATGGCAGACTGGGACAAACGACGTTTCAAAATTGTGAACGGTTTTGATTACATTGTAACCTTATACGGCTCATTCGTATATATTCTGATATTGTAATATAATATAATATGAGAGGTGAACGGAAAAATAGGAAGGGCACCTCGATTTTTTGTGCTCATCTTCAAAGAGAAGGCCAGTTTATAGCTGAAGAAAAACTTCAGTAAGATTTTTGAATCTCGTACTGTATTTAGGAAGCAACTGATAACTGCACTATAATAAACTAATCAAACCATTGTTTCCTTTAAAAATTCCTCATGCATTTAGTATATAGCGCGTACGTGGTGCTCTATAGCTCTATTCGGATGAATTTATGCAAGATTACTGTCTTCCAAGAGAGGCAAGATTTTTATATCTAGGACTCCATTTAGGAAACAACAGACAACTACACTATAATAAACTCATCGAACCACTATTTTGTTTAACAATTCCACATGAATTTAGTATATAGAGCGTACGTGGTGCTCTATAGCTCTATTCGGTTGAACTTATGCAAGATTACTGTCTTTCAAGAGAGGGGCATGTTATCTCAGTCATCATGGAAGGATCTAATATAGAAACCGTCTTAGATTCTTCAACATTCTATAGACATTTTTGGGAATTAGAAGAAAGATAAATATTTAGATATTTTCAAATATCACCAAAGACTTTCTGATTTCTTCGTCTTCATAATGACACTTCATTTACGATATTACAATTAGATTTGATTTCTTTACATTTTCAAAAATTTAATAGAATAATTGGGAAAAATTTTAAATAATATAAATTAAATTTTAAAAAATATATTGACAATTTTCTGCCTAACCCTTCTGAAAATAGACAACATGGCAGTCACACATCTCCTTTGAGAGTCATTGTAATAAAAATATTTTAAATATTCTTACATTCCATGAAGCGTATATAATTTTCTACTCCGTAATGAATATACGATTTAAGTATTTACAAAAAAAGAACAAGTAAGATTATATTCGACTTGGCCGAATCTTNNCTTGGCCGAATCTTTGATACCCACCATCAAAACAGGTCAAATAAAATAAATGCTGAAGTGAGCATACAAATGTAGTATTCACGTTATGATGTAACAAAGAAATTCCATATTTTTCCATTTGGGCTTATATGGGAGATGGGCGAAAAAGTAGGCATGGCCCGCTAATTTTTGGTTTGCAACTTTTATTCTACTATCTAATGATTCTCTATGAAATTAATCACTGTAGCTTCTTCCGTTTCATATTTATGACATAATATATGCTAAAATGCTTCAAATGGTGGAATTTTTATGGGTTTTTGTTCCATAACTTCCTAATTTATAATCCTATTATGCCTATTTTCAATACCAAATATAAGATACATATATAAGAGAAATATTTGTGCCAAATTTCGTCTTCCTAGCTCTTCCTGTGCGGTCTCTATCGTGCTTTCAACATACAGACAGACAGACAGACAGACAGACATCGCTTGATCAACTTACCAGGAATCAGAATATATATGCATGTTGGGGTCTTACACGAATATTTTAAAATGTTACAAACGGAAAGACAAACCCAATATACCCCCATCATTTTTTGATGGTGGGTATAAAAATACCCACTTTCTTTTAATAGTCTATCTTAATAATGAACTCTAAACTTAGGTATTTGTTTGCTATGTCTTCTCTCTTTCCCTGAAAAAGCTTTGCTGTAGTTATCAAAATATGAAGTATTGCCGGAAATATATAATTTGTATAAAGACAAATGCATACAAATTATAAATTATATTTCAATTCCCATATAACCAACTGACATGAATATCACTTAAGGTTTCTTATTTTTTGTTGCAGACTTAGAACTGAATAGTCTTCTTTATTAGTTGACACTAGATGCATATGAACGAGTTAAGGTTCTTATAATATCCATGAATAGAATATTGTTTATAATTGGTGTAATAACTTTGCTTTTGAAGTACTTTTTGTTATTAATTCTATTAGGAAAATGTTAGTTTAATAAGGTAAGCAATTTATATATTTTTTGAGAAATATTCAAAACATTTGCTATTTTTTATATAATCTGCTCTGCATTTTTAGGAACTCATAAATAAATGAATATCCACTGCAGTTGGCTAGTGGAGTCCAATCTTTAAGATTAATCTTACATTTGACACCAATATTATGGATTAAGATAGCAGAAACTACACTCTATTAAAGCAATAGTTTAAGATTTGTTCGAAATCAGAGAAAACTGTATCTATATATTCCCCAAATATCTGATCACAATTATTTCTTTTCGTACTGATAGTAAAGCCGCAATAGATGAAAATGTTATAAATTTTCATGGATTGTTAAAAATCAGAGACACGATATTGCCTATTGTTTCTATAGGAAAGTAATTGCAAAAGTAATACACTTCTTCAAAGTAATACAAAATCTAATATTAAAAAACATTCAACTGGAAGTTAAAGACAAGGAGAACCCAAAAACATAGTTATTTTAAGCTCCGAAAAATCTAGACCATCATGGACAGGAATACATGTTTTGAAGTTATTGAAATTTCGATTAATAAATCCTATTGCTTTTAGAGTTGCAACATTGAAACATTCATTTCATTTTCAATAATAATTTATAAATCTAATAGCCTAAGTGGAAACTTCTACACCCTTTTAGAAAACTTCATTGAAAAGATTTTCTGATTGGGAGATGTTGTTGTTGTTGTTAAAAACCATGCGGTGCTTTTAGCACATCTATCAAATTCATCAGTGTCATGCAGGCAGTAATGTTGCATTGACTATGATATTTTGGCTTTTAGCCCATTTAGTTCTTACTACCTTTAATTTGTTCCTAACGAATTTGTGGTTTGCTGAAATATACAAACTGTTTCCGCTCATCTCACTACCGCAAATGATTTAAAGTGCAAAAAGGTATTAACGATGCTTAGATTAATGAACACTTCTTAAATAAGTTAGAAGATTTCAAAAATGGAAAGCTGGAAAGTTCCCGACATTTATTTTAATGTTTCATCATCTGGCAACACCATTGTTTCGTATTAGAATGTTTTCTCTTGTCTCCCAGTTCAGTTACAAAATCTCAATAAGAGAATTAATTATTTGTAAACAAATTGAACTGATTAGAAAATAGTTATGATAGGCCTTGAAAAAAAATTGTTACTAAATAATAAAATAAGGAAACCTTTCTAGGAATTTCTAAATTTTTTACATTCGATAATAAAATATGATTAAATTTTACCTTTTAACATTATAAAATTTAATTTACTTTTTCAATTTCCCTAACAATTTATCCTTTTCCAAGCATATTACTAACGCACCGTATATTTTATTATATATTCCAAACACTTTTTTAATTTCCTTTTAAATTCCAAGTCTATTAACCTTGTGGCACATTTCATTTAACTTGTCTATCAATAAACGTTAAAATATGACACGTCTCGCTGGTAAGAATATAAAAAAAACATTTTGTTTTTAATTTCCTTAATATTTTCATTTGACAATAAAGTACATAATATTTAGATTATTGAAATATTATCTATTATCACTAACATTTCTTTGTAACACTCACTAAATATTAAAAATAATACACATACACACACACATACATTTTACTTACCTCTAAATCTTCTCTACTGCCACCCATTCCACCACCTCCTAAACTACCACCACTGAGAGATAATTTACGATTTCTTTCACGCTCTAAACGTAATAGTATTTGAGCATTCTGTTCGCATGTATAGGTATGACCCTTATGACGTCGCTCTAAACTATACTCGTATAGAGGTCGTGATGGATCTGGATTTAATTCGGTATCATTGCCAACATCACAAGAACACAACGATTGATTACTACGACCTTTTGTGCGACGTAAAGAACCGCGATTTTGTGGTGTAGCAGCACGTTGTTCACTGATGTGATTCGAAAAGGTAACTACTACATTATTTTGCCCACGTTGACTAGGGGGTAAATGTGGAGTTTGTTGTGAGGGTTGCTGTTGAGACTGATGCTGCTGCTGTTNNTGCTGCTGCTGTTGTTGTTGTTGTTGTTGTTGCTGCGCAAGACTACTCGAGCTGGTACTATGAAAATTATTGGCAGCATTTGGGGCAGTTGTTGTGGTATTAATAAGATTGTTAGTATTTAACATGGAAGTCATAGCTGAACAGCTACCGGATCTTAAAACCTGCATAGCGGTATCAGAATAATGAGAAGATGTTTCATAATTGTCAAAGCTAAGATCATGGCCTGGTGTACCACTTAAACGAGAGCCATAGGCGGCAGAAGGCATTATAGGCGGGTAGGAAGGAGCTATAGCAGCCGCTGAAGTGGGACTAAAAGAACGTAAACGTTCACAGGCTCTCAGACTGCTGCGTAACACAGGTGTTTGGGAAGCACTAAGACTAGTTTTTCTTTTCGTAGGTGAAACATAATAAATTTCACGTTCATCAAATTGTATTTCCCCTGTTGAAGAGGTGATATTACCATTTTCATTAGCATAGCTAGAACTACGTCCTATGGTATGGGTAGTTGCCGTAGTACTAGTGGTACTGCCACCACTAGTACTACTCATATTAGGATGATCGATTAGATTTTGTAGCAAGGGTTTGCGACAGCCACCATTTGTGGCTGCTTTATGATGTTTTTGTGGTTCCGGTGTGGAACTACAACTAGAACGATAGTTGCTTTCATGGGAATTTTGTTTTTGCTGAAATCTTGAAGCATCTACCGAACGTCTTAGATCGTTCATGATTTCCTATTTTTTTCGAGGTATTTAACTTTATTAATGTTTAAGATAAATGGAATTTATTTAATTTCTTTAGTTTTATTATTTCAGTTAAGCATTTTTAATAAGTTGTAGTTGTTGTTGTTTTCATCAAACTTATTGTCATTTACTTTAACATTTTGCTGGTCTAAGTATTATGTTTTAATTTTTTGTTTCTCTCTTTACTACTAGTGTAATAATATTTTGTTGGTTTTAGTTTCGTCTTTGGTTTTTGGCCTTATCAAATATTCATGGGACAGCTGTCTGTTGCTTTAGCATGTTGCACGTGGCACAACATTATACTACTAACACTACAGAGCAGCAGCAACAGCAACAATACAACATCTTATAACAATTTCATTTATTTGCATTCTCAATGCTGTTAAATATTCCACTTCCGTTTTATAATATTATATGAGCTTAACGAGTGAGAGAGGTAAGAAAAGAGAAGCAGATACGATGATGACAATAATGATGCCAATGATGCTGTTGTGTAATGGTTGCTGTGGTTACAGTTGACTATGATGTTATTAATGTTGATGGCAATACACCTTTGCTATTCATTGCTATTTACAATAAACGTTTAAAGTTTACTTTTCTTTCAAGAGTAGTTTTTTAATATTTTATTTTTATAATATTTCTTTTAAAGTTAAAAGTTAAATATTAGCATTGCATCAAAAGCTTATACTCTATTCACTAAGCTTTTCTTTCTTAAACTTTTTCGTTTGTTTAGTTTAGTTTAGTTTAGTTTGTCATTTAGTTCAACAGCAAATCCTTTCTATTCTTGGCGTTTTATTTTATTTTTTTTTTTAAATAGCCAACCACTTGCTGTTTTTTCTTGCTATTAGAATTTTAAATATTTCATTATAAAACATTCAGTTTTCCAACAACTTCTCTACCGCTTTGATCTTCATTGTAGCTTTTAAGTTGTTTAGATAGAAAAAAAAATATTCATATAATGATTTTTTTAGCTGCTTTCTAGGGAGTTTAAAATCTGCTTAGTTTCTCATAAAAGCCAGCTGACAACACTCATTTTTGCTATTTGTGCATTTGTGTTCTTTTTCTTTAGTTTTAACTTTTCTATCCCTAACGGATAAGTTAAGGTTAGATATCTGTTGTATGCAACTTTAGTTTAGATTGTTTCTGGTATTTTTTCTCCTATTTATTTATATTTTAGCATTATGTTAATGTAACCCTAAGTTGCATCTTCAAAAAAGGCACCAATTTTTTTTTGTTATTTTTTAATGCAGATGCGTAATTGTTTTTAAGTAAACTTGTATTTGTTGACCCAGGTAATATATTCTGTGATTTAGCTGAAATGAGAATAAAAAGAATAAAAAAACATTAAAGTTTGTTTATTCTTACCAATAAATTTAACTATTTTAATAACTAAAACTTTTGTATGTATCTTTATATTTATCGCATTTATTTAACTCTTATAATAGTATTTGTATTCATAGCAATCATAGCAAGTTATATTTGCTTAGTACGTATATAAAACATTATAATTTTTCCATATTTGTTTGACCTTTTCGTATGAATAAGTTTATCTTAATGATCTTAAACTTTAGATTTAGAATATAGTAGAAAAAGTTGACATGTCATAACCTCATATTCATATTAATACTTAATGCACTAGTAGGAATTATAACAGCAACAAACAAAGACACATACATATATATCTAAATACACTCAGAGAAACATCAATAATCGCATAAAATTTGCTAAAATCAACAGGTTAGAGTGTTTTAGTTGCTACCCTATACCATATAAGAGCAGAATAGTATCATGTCAAATATTTTACAGTTACAAGTGAAAAGCAAGAGTTGATTTATATATAAATGTTATACATATTATCCAAATTTCAATTCAGCTAGTCCCCAATTATAAGGAGACTAGTTGAAGTAATAGACCGATTGGATTAGAATATAGATTAAGATCTACAGATTGGATAAATTTAGAATATAGATTAAGATCTGCAAAACTATGTATATAAAATTTTTATGAAATATATTTAAAATAGTTAACATTATTCCCCATTCCGGGAGGACCTTTTTGTGGGGGGCTACGATCTTTACCAATTTCATTAGGTTTAGTCTTCGGTGCTCGAAAGTTTGGAACATAAGTTTAGATCTACAGAAAAGATTTTAATACAATTTTTCAATAAATTTTACTCATATTAAAGAGAGGAAGTAAGCATTATTCTCCATTTCGGCAACACATTTGTATGGGGCTACAGGAAATAATAGACTTGGTCCTTGGTTATCCAAAATAATAATCTGTGCCAAAAACGTTAGCTTTGTGCAATTGATTAAATCGACTGAGAAGGTGATTCTAAGCCAAATGGTATACTTAAAGATGGATATTTAGGTATTACTTATATATGTTATATACATCTGCATAAACCCATTATACCTTCTCCACTTATGATAGTGCAGTAGGGTATAAAAACAACAAGTAACCATTAAAACACAGGAGCGCATACGCCTTTAATGATGATAAGCAAGATATTTTCTGTAAGGTTCATGTTTCCATTTAGGATCTATATATGTTGCCAACTATTGAAGAGTAATTTTACAATTTTTCATGATCAATCATAACTTTTTCTCCTGTTGATATCTTAATGGCAATCAATTTTATTTTATTAAAGCTAGCGCTTGCTATTATGTATGCGGTATGTTTCTTTCAGTGTAGTTGCAAGAAAAAGTTTAATGCAGCGTTAAAATTCTTCATATTATAGAAACCTACAAAACTGTAACAACGCAAATATTTTTATTTTAAAAAACTGTAAATGTTTCCTGAAAGAAGTATGAGAGGCAAAGTCCATTTTAAATGGTGTACAATGGGAACGAAATTATAAAAATTTATTAAAAAAAATTTATAAGTCCAACAAAAGGAAAACTTTAATAACATTAAGAATTGAACTATAAATTTAATTTTATAGAAAAATATTCGATAATACGGTTTCTTGTAGAGATTTCGATGTATTGTTTCCAGCAACGATTTCAGTCTACTGTTCCCAGCAGATATTTTTATCTGATTTTCCCCATACAGACTACTGTTCTTCATTGAAATTTTAATATATTGCTAAATACAAAAGTATTAATCTGTAGTTTCCCCTAGATTATTTGGGCTTTCCCAGAGAGGATTCAGTGTAATCTTTTCCCCCATGTACTTCGGTTTATTATCCCTCACAGAGTCTTCGGTTTACTGATGCTTGCTCTTTGTTTCGGACATAAGGCTTCGGTCTGTTGATCCCTATAGATGTTAAGATCTACTTTCTCCCTTAGAGATTTCTATCCGCTGTTATCCACAGAATCATCGATACTATTCATACAATATATAGTGGAACTGTTTTCAGATTATTTGGCCTTTCCCAGAGAGGATACAGTGCAAAAAAATTTCCCTATCTACTTCTGTTTATTATTCCTCATAGAGCCTTCGGTTTACTGTTGCATTCCTTGGCTCTTCGCTTTGCACATAAGGCTTCGGTCTGCTGATCCCAACAGCATCCGCTGTTATCCACAAAATCTTCGATACTATTCACACAATATATAGTGGAACTGTTTTTCAAAACAGCACACCGTTAATCATAAGAATTTCTAACTAATTTTCCATACATAGGTTTTAGTCTACAGATTCCCATAGAAGCTACAGGGTACAGATTGCCACAAAGGATTTAGTCTTATCTTCCTTACAAAGAATTAAGTCTAAACGTTACCATACAGACTTTGGTTTCTTATCCCCCACAGAGGTTTTATTCTTCAAGGGCTAAACTTCAAAAATCCTTAGACCTACTATTCCCACAAAGATTTCTGGTTGGTGTTATCCACAATAGTTTCGATCCGTTCCATATTGAAACTTTAGTGTGATGTATCAGTATGCGGTCTACTGTTCTACACAAAGGCTTCAGTCTACTGTTCATCAGAAATGTTTTCAGAACACCGCTCTACACAGAAATTCCTTTGTAATAGCTCCCCACAAATTCCGCTGTTATCAACTGAGATTTTTATCTGTTTGCTGAAATCTTTAGGAATACTTAAAATATTAAAAATCTATGCTACCAAATTAATTCCCGTATCAAAGAATATAGTTGAAGGAGAAAAACACATTAGCAAGACTGAAGAAATCGGAGAATATTTCTGATGATACTCCAAACTATCGCTTACATTTGAATTCGAAACTTAAGAAATTTTATTATTTAACAATTCAAGAAAAGAAATTTCTTCAAAATATTTTACCCTATGTGTTATATGTATTATCTATGTATTAATATACATGCGTTTGTAAATATCCATAATGGTAACAGTTTTATAGAGAAAATTGCAGTTATATAAATCTGCCCGAAGGGATAAATAAGTTTATGTTAGTTATGACAACATCATACATATTTTTCTTTATGTGCTAAAAAAATTTCTATGATTTTTCTTTATTTTCTTTTTCTTTAAAAGGATTTTTTTCCAGCTTTCTTTTAGGATTCATAAAAAATTTATGATGCATTTTACATTTCAAGCGTTAGCAAGTAGCTGCTTACAAATCTAAACCAACAACTACTTACTTAGTATGGTTTGCTAAAAGCCAAAGCAACATTCATATTTATAAAACAGCGAAAAAGCGAAATATAAAAAAAAAACTTAAAAAGAAAACTAAAAAATTTGCAACATAAATGTGGCATGGCTTTTTTTTTCTTAAAATTTATGTATTCAGCATATAAGTGAACAGTTAGAGATTTTTCTCTTAGTTTTTCCAATGCTGTTGTTAAAATTTAGTCATATATCAAATCATTTACAAAGGAAATGAAAAACTAAATAAATTCTTTAGAGAAAATTATATGAAAAATATATATTTTTTAACAACGCTTTGCTAAACGATAGCAACGTTTAAGTTGGATATAATAAAATAACAAAAACAAAATCTTAAGAAGAGAAATACAAATAGCATTATGTGAATATAAATATGCATTCAACTGCAATCTTGTTAGCTTTTCTGGCTAAGTCTTGTACTATTTTATTCCAGATTTAACAAAAATACGCGAAAATAATATTTCTGCCAAAAATAAATGAATGCAGTGGTACTTGTAATAAGAAATAGCAACAGCTAAATTGAAGTTGCTGCATTTTTAAACTATAAACATTTATGCATATTACGCAGAGCAAAATGTATAAAAAAAAACATCCTACAATTGCTTTTGCATTGAAGTAAACAAAAAGTCCTACATTTTTCCCTAACACTTTAGGTTAACTAACAAAGAAAAAAACAGTAAAATTCAAGTTACTAATGCTCTCTGCTCTGTAACTTTTGTGTAGTCTTATGTATTCTCCAACTAAGAAAATTCAAAATTTTAGTATTAAAGCCAAAGAAATCAAGAAAATGAAAATTGAAAACTTAAGACACAGAAAATAAGAACCACTTTACAAATGTTGCCGCTGCTTTTGTTATTTGTTGTTGAGGCTGTTGGTTATACTTAATTGCTATTGTTACTACTGTTGTGTGTAGTTCGAAAACTATTCACAGCATTTTTTTGTCTTTTAGAGAACTCAGCATAAAGTTATGAAAATGTTTGCAAGGAAAATATTTTTATTTTTACTATATTTTGTTTGTTGTTCTATTAGCATTGTTACATATTAAACAAAAAATAACACTGAAATAGATTCGAATTAGAACTAAACCTGAACTAGAACTGAACTAG
>JACGTJ010005045.1:0-14422 GCA_014858695.1 Chrysomya rufifacies | reverse complement strand
TTAACCAATCATTTTAGTTAGAAATTGACACATTCGGAACTAGTTCCATACTCATTACATACAATGATTGTAGAACTAGTTCTTTAATCAATGATTTTTGTTCGAAATCGTCACGTTTGGAACTAGTTCTACACTCATTCCCTACAACGGTCCTAGAATTAGTTCTTTGATCAATATTTTTGTTCAAATTTGTCACTTTCGGAACTAGTTCCATAAAAACGCTAAGAAACCAGATGACTCCTTTTTTCAATTGACAAGTAGTCAATGACCTACCTATTTGGGAAAATGTGTATATACACATTACATCCAACGGTTATACAACTAGTTCTTTGATCAATGATTTTTGTTCTGAATTGTCACTTTTGGAACTAGTTCAATACTCATTTTATAAAACGTTCTTAAAATTAGTTCTTTGATCAAAATTTTTGTTCGAATCATAAAATCGCTAAGATCTGGTTTCTTAGCGATCCCTTTCTCCAATTGACAAGAAATCAGTGACCTACCTATTTGGGAAGATGTGTATTAATTATTTTTAACTTTCGGAACCGTTTTATTTATTTATTATTTTATTTATTACTACAATTTCGGCACCAACATCGAAAAATTTATTTTATTTTGCAAAAGTTTATTTAAAACATATGCAGAAGCAAATTGGAATAGGAAATCCAATTGCGTTTTTTTTCCCCGAAGAGGTTGTGACACCACTAGTTTCAATGAAGTTATCAAAAAATCTAAAGTCATTTCGATTGCACCACTTCTGAAATTAATGGTCTTAAATGTCAAAATGTTTCTTGGGTATTCATATTTTTACTTTATAAAATGTTTAAAATAAATATTGTTAAAAATTTAGCTACTATAAGAAAATTACAAGTTTTTGTTATTTTTAATTAAAATAATAAAATTCCCAAAAGTAACATATTGGCTTCAAAGCAATTTCCTTTTTATGTTTTTCATTTTTTCCCGTTGTATTTTAGCTGCATAGTAACGTCAGCATAATTTTACACTGATAAAAGTGCAATTTTGTAGTAAAGTAAAATTGTCAAAAAATACATACATACACACACACAAACACATATAGATTTTATATTCTAAATATAACGTTTTCTATGTTTTCATTTTTTTCTGCATCTTCTTATGTTTTACTTAGAAATATACAGTGGGTAAAATTTTGTGTTTTAAGAAAAATTTATATATAAATATATGAAATTCACAACTAAAATACAAGTTCTCTAAATAAAGAGATCATGATATTTCATTTTGTCATTAAAAATTTGCACATAAATTTCGAAGAAAAAATTGATGTTACCCACTGTGTTATGTCGAAGTTTTAGCTGGAAAAATATGCAACATTGTTCATTTTATGACATGGAGTTTTAAAAGTCGCGAACCGATGTTTAGTATAAAAAAGCAGTAAAAGTAGGGAAATAGTAAATAAAAAAAAAAAAAACTGAAAAATTAAATATAAGGAAATAATTAAAAATTCATTGTAATTTCCTGAAGCTTTTCATATCTGATTTTTACAAGTAAAATATAATTCAAAAAAAAAAAAAAAAGAAATATTTTGAGAAAACAACTGGCAAAGATTAAATTTGACATTGGAATTTAATAAAAACAAGTACACCCTTTAGAAAATTGTTCACAAAATTGTAGTAAAAAGAAATTAATATAAAATAACATATTTAGAAAGTGAAAATTTGGCGAATCAAACCACAGCTTATCCATTAACTTTTGAAGTTTTGAAGACTCAAACTTTGCTTCGACCTTCAGGTTTGGTACAAAAATGTTTGCTTAGGCCACATTAGAATCTCTTCTGAAGAGTTAAGCAAATGACTATTGTTTTCCCATGATGTTTTGTAATGGATTTGTCGAGATTTTCTTTTAAGAATTTACCACTTCAATATAGGTTTTATGAATTGATAATAACGTTAGTGCTGGATTAGGTTTGGGAGTGTCCGAATTTTCGTTAAATTTTATCGTTTTAAGAGATATGTCATCAATAATGTGGATTGTGTCTGCTTTTAGGCGATTTATCGCAAATTGCTTCGAGGTGTTAAGTAAGACCTCGAAGGTCTTAGCACTTATCTACCACAGATTGACACTTTTCGCGATATTTCGATTATAACCATTATATATCTATAATCTCTTTCGCTTGGACAATTCGTCCTTTTAAGAAATATATCATCAATTTAAGAGCGGTTTCTTCATTTTGACGATATATTATTAATCTGCAAGTATTTTACCTTAGACCATTTCTCTTTAAATTCCTTCGAGGTGTTAAGTAAGATATTCAGTTTCTCTTAACACAAATTAACACAATTATCAATATGTAAGCACTTTCGCTTGGACAAGTCGTCTTCTGACTACTTCGAGGTGAACGATTTTTAAATCCAATAAATTCCCACTTTACAACATTTAAAAAAGAACTTTACTCTTTAACGAAAGTAATGAAGCGACTACTTTTCTAACGATAACAAAAACTTAAAAATCCGCTTGTAAGTAAATAAAAGTAAAAATAAGTAATGTAAGAAAGTATTTTTAAATTTTATTTATTTATATATTTCTGGTTAAACTTATATACAAATATTATGTTATTAAAACCAGTATATAAAATACAACAACTTTATTTTAATATATTAACATTTTATAAACCAAAAATATGTTTAAATTCATTGTTAAACTGTGAAAAGTGGCGGAAATAAAATTCACACACATAAGCAATAAATGTACTCACACTCAAAAATATGTGCATAATATAAATATATGAGCAAAGCAATTGAACACCCAGACATATTTTACTTTTTTTCCAAAGTTAATACGTATATATATATTTTTTTTTATATATTTCGTGCACTTTTCGAAAATCCATCGTATAAGGAAAAAATAAACATTATTTTGTCAGAGATTTTAGCGCTTTTTTATTTATTTTTATGTTGAAAAAGAACATACTTTTGCAACACTATTATAATATTACCCATATGCATGTTAGTATGTGTAAGAGTGCTTATGGCTCAGAAAATGGTATTATTGCTACTATATAAGTGTTTGAGAGCATTCTGTAGAATTTTTAAATTTCTTTTTTTTTCCGTCTATATGATTGAGTTCAAAATTGTTTATTTTATACACATGAGTACCTGACAATATACACATATGAGATTTTATTATCTTCTTAATGTCTAAGGGCAAAAATTTAACAAATTAATATTAAGTTTTTTTTTTTTAATTTATTAATAAGATTAATAAGAATTGTGGTAAATAAAATGCATACTTTCCCTGCAATCATTTACTGACGATAGTCACTTCTAAAACTAGTTTCAAGTTGTTGCTGAGAGTCTAATTTTTTTTTATAATTTTCTGTTCTTATCATCTTCTGTTCGGGAAGAAATTTACCTCGTTTAGATAGATTTTAAATTATACTCTTTAGTGCACTTTTTGAGTGTCGATTTAGTGATATATAGACGTATTGAAAAGTGAATTAGGAGAATAACCAAAATCTTGTATTTATCTGTAATAAAAATGTACTCTGAGAATAGAAATTTTTATTTATATAAATTGAAACAACCAAATTAGTTACTAATTTTATATATTTTTTATGGATTTATATACTTACAACATATTTTGTTAATGTTTTACTTTTACCAACATTGTTAAATATAAAATTATTAATTATAATTATTAACTTCACTTTCTAAAGTAACACATTCACTGAGTGAAATTTTATAATTGTCTTTGTGCCGTTTGCACTTCCAAATGCAAGCTCTCATTCCAGACTACATCAAAAGTCTATATTTAGTGATTTGTTATTACAAATTTGAGAAATGGACGCTTTTTGGATAGTTTAACACCTAGTTTTATCACCTACAAATGCTGGCAGGGTTCGAATTTATTTATAATTTTTTCATTACCTAGTCATAAATCCATTAACTAACCATAAATTTTATAAATTTTATAAAGATTTTGTTAACAATATTGTTAAAATTTTTCATTTCAGATCATTGAAACCGGAAAATTATATAACTTGAGAACTTGTGCATATTAATATGCTTTACTTCTAGTTATAAATCTGGTGAAATATGAGGTAAGTTTTTTTTTTCAAAATAATTTCCACAAAACAACTTTTTAAGTTTCAAACTTTCTCAAAACTTGCAAATAATTTTATTTATTAGAATTTTAAAGTGAATTTGCCACAAATATACCGAAATGAAAAGTTCAAAATAAAAAGCACCATAAATGTTAAAGAGTACTAAAGTTATGAAAAATAATTAAAAAAAATATTTTTTAGCTTTAAGGGCGAAAAATAAAAGTATAATTATTAAAAATGTGTTAAATATTGATAACGCAAAAAACGTAATGAAGTATTAGCAAACCTGTAATCTTTTAAAATTTGTCAGTAGAATATAAGAAACCGATTTAGATATTCGGACATTAAAACGGATGGACCAGATAGGAAAGATTGAAAATCGCAATAGTTTTAAGAACCTACTTAATATAAATATAAAATAATTGTAAAAAAGTGTAGAAAAGTTACAAATATTAAAAACCGTTAAAAATATAACCAAAATTGTTTGATTCTTTATGTTTTCCAACTTTATAAATACTTTCTTAATGTTAACATCAAATTTCATTATCATTCGTATTTATAGCAACATTTTGTTATCAGATTTTTGTTGTATGTGGGGCTTTTTAGATTTTTTGAATTTCTGTTGGTTTTTCGAATTTTGAACAATTTTTGATAATTTTTAAGTATTTGCACCGTTTATGCAATTTTTCTATTTGTTTTGTAATAATAGTCTAAAAAAACAAGGAGGTGTTAATTCTTGTTATTTTACAGTTTTCCTTGCAAATGTGAGAATTAATACTAAAAAATTTTGGTGATTTCCAGAATTCTCTGAAACAAAGTCGGATAGAATTCTAAAAGGCAATTATAAATTATTATATCGGTTTCGAAAATTTTATCTATATTTTCCTATATATTTGGAAAAACGAATTTTAGACGAAAACTTTTGTGATTTTTACTACTTTTGATCTATTTCTTTATACACCCAAAATATTAGCGATTTTATGTTTTGTGTCGAAAATTAAAAAAAAATTTAAACATTTTATTTTTCGTTTTATCTATTCATTTAACCAAGATATTAGCTATTTTATGTGTTTTTGTATAACTTTGGGATAAAATTTAAGCGGTCAGAGATTTTAATTATTTTTGCTCTGTCTCTTCATATGGTTTTCTATAACTTTGATATGAATACTTAATACGCAAAAGAAATTTGAGTGATTACAGACTTAACCTATTTTTATTCCATCTCTTTTTTATACAATACATAAACAGTTTTATATCTTTTATAATAAAATTTAATTTTCAAGAGACATTTTTTGTCAGCTTTTAAGTATATTTTCTTTACTTTAATTTGTATATATTTTATTTCATAAAATTAAATATATCAGCATTGTCTCGAAAAATTGAAACATAGTAGTAGGTCACTACGATTGTTAAACCATGCGTATTGGTTTTGGGACCATAAATTGGATGTTTCTTAAGTGATTTTATTCATTTTCAATGCCAAACTTCTCAAACATAAGATAAATATTGTAGTTAACTTAAGTCTATCTAGGTGACGACGCTCATGCTTATAACAGACACACAAATGGACGGAAAGTCGTACAAAAGTAAATCAACTCAGAATTTTACCTCGACCCGGAATACATTAATATGTGTTACATGTAATAACAAACCTAACTGCATATAAAAACCTAACTACATATAATAAGAAACCTCTGTAAATTGACTATTTTGGCAAGTGTTTCAGGTATGTTTTCTCATTGCCAAAAATGTTACTTTTATGAAAGAAACTCAAAAATTCTATACACCAAAAACATGTTACAAACATTCAAATATATATACTTTGTAGTAAAACTACATTGTTTGAAATTGCAATAAAGTAAATATATATTTTTTGTTTCCATAACTACATTTATTTATTTTTTCACATTATATACTCTAAATGTAAAGCCAAACTTATAGTTATAATCATAATCATAATCGCTGTATTAAAATATATATACTTTACACGATTTATGCAATATTTCAAACATTGTCGAGGGCAAACAAAAAATATACAATTTTCGCTGCATTTATATTATGAGTTTCACATCGACGACTCAGTTAAATTGTTATAAATTCGCTAAGGAATTATATAAAATGGTTTCAGAGCTTAACTTGACTTATGACAATAACAACTCGACAATGGTACTAACAAATAGAAAAAAGTTCGTTTTTTTTTTCTTCCAGCTTTTGTTTCAAGTTGCTGTATTCAAAAAAAAAAAAAAAAAAAAAAANNAAAAAAAAAAAAAAAAAAGTTTGCATATTTCTTTAACAATATTTGAGTTAAACTTTTTTTCGTTTGTTTGTTAAACATTTTATGTTCACAACTAAAAAGCAAAATAAAAAGAAAATTTTTATGTAACTTGAATCTAATAAAGTTATATATTATTTGCTGTAAGTGCTAAAACTTGCAAAAATAAATAAAGAAAAGCATAAGTAAAAAATAATAATAAAAAACTGAAAACTTGTACTTAGTTAAAGAGGGAAAATATTTTAAAAACCACATAAAATTTCTTTTATTATTGCATTTTTTCTTAAGCAGTGAACATTTTTGCTAAAATACATTGTTAGAAAGTATGAACGAAAATTTTTCATTAATCGTGTTATTATTGTTTTTTATTTTTTCATTTTCTTTAACTTTTTATTTGGGTTTGTTTTCGTCAACTTCTTACTTAAATTTTCTTATCTTTCATTTCACACTCTTTTCATTTTAAGATTTATATGCGATGACTATTTGCTTCATGAAAAAGCGGTGGTGGCAGCTACAACAGTAGTAGCAAATAACTACATGAAAAGTTATGCTTTATGGCACTTTACAAAAACTTTTCTCTTACAATATTTTCTTTCCATTTTCATTTTTTTTTTTTTTTTTGGTTTTTCATTTTTCAATGGAGACAAAAGTGTTCTAGAAAAGTTGGTAAAAAAAGACAAATAAAATGGACATTGTTTAGTGTTCTTTGGAAATAATAATTTTTTATTATTTTCTCTTTTATTTCTAACAATATCTTTGATATATATTTCTTTTTCTAGGGATTCTACAGTTTTAATTAAGAAAAGTACTAAATTGATTAACACATTTTTCTAATTTTCGAGGAAAATGTTTGTGTTTAATTGTTTTATAGAGACCATAAGTTAATTTGCATCGTCTGAATTTTTGTGACATTATTTTAAAAAGAGAAAAAGAAAAAAATAGTTATCAATTTAACAAAATTGCAGAAATATTATTATTGCTTGCAATATTTCAGTTTAGTAACGAAAATGTTTGCTTATTTTCAAAGTTGAAAAAATTAACATACGATATAGTAGAATTTTTGATATGCAATATCAACAAGTCATAAGTAACATAGAAAGAAAGTGAGAAAAATAGAGCTGGAAAATTTCGAATACCTCTATTGATCAACTATTTCCCTGACAATGGCTATTGTGGTATCTGCTGCATAGCCAGCTAGGAGGCCTAGTCTCCTGGACGTCTCAAGAAAGTAGGCATTACATGCTAAAATATGGCCGCAATGAAATTATGATGGATCAACTCCGGAAATATTTATAATTGATGGCAAAGGAACTATTCATTGGAGTAAATATAAACGTATTATAACAATCCAGTTTGGAACTGCGGCTAGCAGATTCGGTTGCTATAATGCACTGTTCATCTTAAATAATTACCCCTTAATGAAAG
Organism: Chrysomya rufifacies; assembly: GCA_014858695.1. Taxonomy (NCBI): domain Eukaryota; kingdom Metazoa; phylum Arthropoda; class Insecta; order Diptera; family Calliphoridae; genus Chrysomya; species Chrysomya rufifacies. Next base: position 6,647 of record JACGTJ010005045.1, on the reverse strand, counting down.
CACAAAACAATTACATATAATATGAGAATTTGGCGAAAAAAATTAGCACTTTATGTCTAACATTCAATTTTTTTTCGTTGTACGTTCTTCCGTTTCTTGTTTTTACCATATTATGTAATAAAATCGTTTTTATTGTCAAAAACATTGATCTTATGCAAAATTTCTTGAGAAACTTTTTTTTTAAATTTTCAAAAATTTCTTAAATTTTTTCTTTTTTTTTAGGAAATTTTTTAAAAATTACATTTTTACTAGTATTTTAAGCGCAATTTTTATAATTTAAAAAAGGACACTAGCAGAATTGTTAGCTAATTTTTACAAAACGTTTTCACATTTATGAATTTGTTAATATTTTTGGTACACTTTAATATCGTGTTGAAATTTGAAACTATTCATGCATTTCGATAAATATTTGTCAAATTTCATATATGGGCAAATTAGAAAATATTTTCCTTTATTAATAATACATAAAACAAAACTAAAATCTACCAAATAAATGTAATTTTCATAAAAAACTAATTTTCCAGAAATTACAGAAAGACTTTTCGTAGCTTTAGGTCTTAATATTTCAACGACTTCTATGTGCAAAACATTATAGATTTAACACCTAACCTAAAAACGAAATACAAAAACTTTTTTTTTTAGGTTAGATAAGTTTTAATGTTCACTTGAATGCTCTTAATAATATTATAGCACAAACCATTTTTGCCTTCATAAAATTACACACTACCTCTGAATATGAATAATGAAAAAAAAACTAGAAAAAAATCTTTAAGTTAAACCTGCATTTAATTTGTGTCCTCCTTTAAAATCTTCACATTCAAACGAGATAAAGGAAAACAGGCTTGTTAAGTTTAAGTAAATTTTGTAGAAACTTTTTTTCCATCATTTTATTTTAACAATGTGTATTGTATATGTATGTTAGAGTGTACCATTGAGTGAAGCTTAAGTTAAGGTAAAAATTCATGTTGCAGCAGCTACATAGTTAAACAAAAATGTATGTCAGACATATGTAGATGTCTACAAACAAGTAGAAAAAAATTAGACTGAAAAATGTATAACATACAAAACAAAAATATACCTGCATAAATTTTGTTTAGAAATGTATGAAATGTGTATATGCTTTGTATGTAATCATGCAATAGAAGAAAATAAAAATTTACATCTGATCTACTGGTTATTTTGGTTATTCTTATAATGGGTTTATAAATATAACAGTTAATTTTTGGAAGTTCGTTGTAGGATGATGACTTATGTTCTTCTCTGAAAAAGTTTATGTAGTGCAAATTTTGAATTTAATTATTCATCAATCAAAAGCGAAAATTTTCGACATATGACCTGTTTTTCTACAGATCTTTGTAATAGGTCAAAAGTGCCTCATGAGTTTCTGAGACGATTTAGAATCGTCCTTAAATAACTGCCGCAACAAATAAATCATATTTCTTATATGTATTGCATTTGTGCCATTTTTTATGCATAGGAAAAACTCATAAGCAACGATTTTAGGTCATTGATGTTTTCAAACGTCGTTGAGGACAATGTGAAATCATCAAACTACATGTTTGTTTGGTGTCGTGTGCAAAATTTGTCCTACTGGTTATATGTAACAACTATTAACATAAAGAGGTACAAACACATTTGTACATAAGAGTCTCACACATATTCTAATGCCAGTTGTTGAAGAGAATAACATTTTTTATATTCTCATTAAAACCTCTCTTTGCAATTTAATAAAACAGTTACATTCAATTGGTAGTGTTAGACTTTAACTATATACAAATATCTAATAAAATGAATAAAAGATAAAGAATAAATAATGCTAAGCATTTAAAAATAAGATAATAAACATGAAAACGTAATTCTCACCAAAACAATTGAAATGTTTGTACTGCGTCTCTGAAATAAACATAATTTTAAACATTTCCTACATTTTTTTTACCATTTACATATTTTTTATTTTTACAAAACTTTTTTATTTTTTTTTCTCTATATGACTACATTTTAGTAGTTCTTGGGAATATATAAATTACCAAACAAGAATTGAATGTAAATTTCTGTTTAATAGAAACTATTAAATCAAAAAGTATTTTTGTTTTTTTTTTATTATTTACAAAATTTATTTAGATTCATATAAAATAAAAACAAAAAATTCTTTGTGTCTGGCTATACAGACCGTAAAAAATTATAATAGAAATGTTGTTTGTTAATTAAATTTGTTGACGTCTTTTTTTCTACTAATATCGTGCCATTAAGAAAGCTAATTTTAATTTTTTGGTTTAATTAACCATTTTTCTGTGGTTTGTTTTGTAAAATATTTTAGGATTTGGCTTGAAGTTTTTTGAACTTTTTTTTTTTTAATCTAGCAATTAGAGAATATTGTTAAAGTTCTCTAGAGTAAATTATTAAATTGGCACCAACAGCAACATTTTATTGTGTTTTTATAGTCAGACAATTTGACAAATTTGGGACAACAAATTAACTCCTTTTGAAAATCAATAATTTAATGTTAAATTTTTACTTTTTAATTTTTATATTTCATGGAAGAAATTTGAGAAAAAATACCCAAATTTTAAAAAATTATTTTGGGTCGTTAATTTTTTGGTCAATATTTTTTTGGTCAATATTTTTGTAACATTTTGAAATATATATAACAAAGAGGTTCAAATTTTTTTTAAGACCATATTATTTCAATTTCATCCTATTTAAATTAAATTTACCTTAAATATTTGCATTTGATTCCACCGTAAATTGCCATGAGTAAATATCATTAACTTACGTTAAAGTTCCAACAGTTACAAACATTTGACAAAAAACAAACAATGGTAATTAAAAACTTTTTCAATTGCATTGAAAAACTGTGTAATTAAAAATTTTGTAATTAAATGGCATTTAAATGAAATCAATGTAAGACTTGTCTTTAGTCTGTTAAATATATAATAAATGTATATATGAATACATGAGCAGTGGCTTAGATTACAGCTTCCAATTCTGATACCAAGGCTGCTGCACAGATCCCAATACAGGATTAATATAACACGTTTATATAGCAAGCTAATTGTTTCAAATTGGATACCTGAACTATGGATAATCCTTCAGTCTGTATATTACCGTGATTGCATACATGTTTCTGCATGCTGTGTCCACTTTCCTGACATCATAATTAAATTAATCATCTTGGCATTTTCTAGTTTTCTTACCTATGTGAAAAGCTCCATTTATTCCATCATCAGTGGATGGCTTTCAGATGTTCTAAATCCCGAAAGCGAATCAATAAAGCTAAACCAAGAGATTGTAATTTTCCTTAGTTAAGTTGTCATTTCTTTGATTCGTATAAATATGATTGATTTGCTTTCTCCTTGCTTTCTATGTTCTCGAAACCATTTTAAATATACTTGCCATAAAAATAAATTGACTCTACTGTATAGAAATTCGATGCCTGTACTGCAACGTGACTATAGATAAACAGGCGAGGTACAGAAAGCAAACTAAATTAATTTTCCTTGTGTCCACTTTGATAAATTTCATCTATATTTGACAAATGTACGAATCATCAGAGAATTTCAGAAGTATTTCCTTTGCTAACTGTCCTCACTTCGACAATGACATCCACTATAGTCCACAGCCCTTTTATATACTCATTATGAAAAATAAATGGACAATTGTTAATAAAAAAATGATTGACTATCTAATAGACACAAAAAGAAATAGGTTTCCACCTGTAATGGAAATTTGACTTAAGGCATATTGGGGGCTTCATAAAGTTATATAATTTTGCAATCGAAATACATAGTTTAATTCTTATTAAAAGTTGTTTTTGTCTTTCTAATAAAAACTACACAAACAGACAAACCTCCTGTTCTTAAATCTTTGTATCGGATTTGCGAAGCCGTTTTTTATTATAGTGGGTTATTTTTTGCGGTAAAAATGTTTCTCATTTTTAAGAATTTCTGTGTAGAAATACGAAAATATACCAACTAAGGTGAAGGGTATATAAGATTCGGTCCAGCTAAATATTGCGTTCAAACTTGTTTAAAACTTATTTTCATTATTATTATTTTTCTTAAGACCAAACATTATTTAACATGTCATTTATTTCATTTTCGACTTTTCTTGGAAACAAAAGTGACTTATTGTTTTATAATACTTCATTTCCGCACAATGTATATTAAAAATTATAATAGAACAAATGTTAAGTATTCAGTCATTCCCCTACCAACTTCTTAAATATGAGCAAAATGGAAATGACAACCTCCATACAAAAAAGAGAAAACTTTAAAATTTTCATATTTAAATTTCTTCAAATTATTTAAGATTTTTAGCTACTTGTTAGTGTTTTTTTGTTTTTTGTTTCTTTTATTCAAATTACTATGATAAAAAGGAAAAATATACTTATGTAAAAGTGTCCTTAAGGGTTTTACAGCGTATTTCTTTCCAACTCTTCAAATTTTGCGGTCGTTTCACACTTAAAGGTCATATTTAATTTCAATAACACTTTTTCCCATTTAAAATTGTGGGCAAAAAAAATGTCAATGACACTAGAGATATATAAATTGCAGTCAAAAAACAAAAGGAAAAGGGTGTGATTTTACAAATGTAAAAAAATCTGTAAGTGAGAAAACAACATTTTTATTAGATAAAGGAACTTAAATTAAATAACTCATGTAAAACTAACTTCAATTTTAAATTTAAAGTAAAGTAAAGTAAACTTTTTTGCTAAAAAGCCATTTTTTTTAAATTACTAAGGATTTTATAGCTTTCTGTGGCCTACTGTATCTTCCCAAGTAATTTGTAAGTTAAACAACAACAATAATTCTTTATTTTAGTTCAATTTTTTTACTATAAACTTATCAGACATAATTAAATTCGAAATACCTTTGTATTAGTTGTAGTTGTAGTAGTAGTTTTAAAAGTTCTTGTCTTAAATCAACACTAAAAGATGTTTAAAGTTTTTAAACTAAATAGACATTTTATTTCTGCTCTTGTCGTTCTTGTTGTTGTTGTTGTTGCTATTTTTGTTTGAAAATTACAACAACTCTTATTTGGCACTCCAAAGTTTTTCCTTATTATTCAAGAGCATAAAAGCATAGAAATTCTTATAGTTTTGTTTCCCTTTTTGCTTTTAAAATTTCATATTAAATTCTTTTATTTAATTTCTTGGAAAATTGTTCAAAACATTAAAAACAAGATTTAACTAAGTATTTTGAATAGTGGTTGTAAAATTAATTTACGTTAAGTAAACAAAACTGCAAAAAGATCAAAGATTACGAAAAGTTTATAGTGGCTTAGTTTGGAACTGCGGTTGTTCAGAAATTTATTTCTTTGCTGTTGAGTCAAAATAAAACATACTTTGCTTGGTTTATGTTTCTTTCTTCAATAAAAAAAGAAAAGAAAAAAAATACAAAAGAAATTTAATTATTCCAACAAAAAGTTAATAGTGCAAATAATAATCAAATATATCATTTAATACAACAATATTTTTTTTATAGAACATTTTACAAAATTATATTTCAAGAGTGTTTTTGAAAATTTTATTACATATTAAAAAATTTTCCCATTTTCATTTTATTGAACATTTTGCAATATTTTTTTTATGAAAATTTTCCAAAAAAAAGCAAATTTTTCATAAAATGTCATTTTAAAGACAATTTAAAATTTTTTTTCGAATTTTATTTAAAAAAATCTTTTTTCTAGGACATTTTTCTAAAGTTTGCTCTTTAAAGAAAATTTTTCAAATATTCCTTTATAATGTAAAGTTAAAAAAAATTGTAAGAAAATTTTACTTTTTTATAGAAAATGCTTTTGTTTTGTTAATTCATTTTTATAAAAGCAAATTTCAAAATATCCTTTGTATGGAAATTCTTTTTTAAATTTCTTTTTTATAGGAAATTTTTTTGTAAAATTTCCTTTAATTCTTAATTTTTTTGAGAAAATTGTACAAAATTTTCTTTTTTTGAGAAATTTTTTGCTTCAGCTTCTTTTTGAATTATCATTTTAATGTTCTTTTCTTAGAGAATAGAAAACTTATTTTCAAAATTTTCAATGGAAAAATTTTCAATTATTTACTTTTTATAGAAGAAATTTTTCAAAAATTTCCTTTTATCAAATATTTAAAGAAAAAATTTCAAACATTTCATTTTTACAATGTTTTAGAAACAGAAGAAAGTTTTGCAAAAGTGTTAATTTTTAAAGAACATTTTTCAAAAGTTTTCTTTTTTATGCAAATTTTCAAATGTTTGTTGTTTTAAAATAAATTATAAGAAAAAATTTTTTTCGAAAACTTTTAAAAATTTCCATTTTTTAAAATGATCCTTTTTAAGGAAAAATTTCCAAAAATTAAATTTTTAAGGGAAAATTTTTAAAAAAGTCATTTAAAAAATGTTTTCAAATACCTAAATTTAAAACAACTTTTTTATAGAAAAAGAAAATTTTTCAAAAATTTAAATTTTTGTTTCAAAAGATTCTCTTCTATTTGTCATTCATTTAAAAAATTACTTAATAATTATTTCTACTTAAGTTTATTACATAAACCAAAATTTTATTACTTTAAACAAACAATCATAACTGTTAAACATTTATAATATTTACTGTTATTTCAGATTTTTATTAAACTACAGCACAAAACAGTTTTTTTTTTTTTTTTTTTTTTTTTT
>JACGTJ010005042.1:0-11139 GCA_014858695.1 Chrysomya rufifacies | reverse complement strand
AGAAAGTGATTCTGAGTCGAACGGTATACTTAAAAGTGGGTGTTCAACAATTTTTTCTCTATGTTACAAACATCTGCACAAACGCATTATACCCTCTCCACCTTCGGTGGTGCAGGGCATAAAAACAAGTTTTAACTAAAATTGATCTGGAATTCTTGTTTTAAGCGATTGTTTACACTCTATTACCAGCAAGGAAAAAACATGAGTTTGGTCAGTACATGAATAACACTCAAAGTGAGAAGTCGTGTCGTTCACAATGTAAAAAATTTAACTTTTAAGTGAAGTTCGTTTTTTCTCTAATTAGAACTTGTACTAAATGAATATGAAAATATTTTAGATTATTAAAATTATACGAATAAATCTAAATGTTGGTAGAAAGCTAGATAATCGATAAATATGGTCTCTATATATGCACTTCGTAATGACACCGTTTCGTAATCGACAAATATAGTCGCTATATATGCACTTCTTAATGACACAATTTCATCACCCAAAATCTGCATTCAAAAGCATCATGCGGGATGTATTAGATCTGGGGCACACTTTCTCCCGAACGACGTATTATTTGCGATAGGAGAACAGTGTCATATGCGACTGTTTTTAACCAAATGGTGTATTGCTTCAGTTGATTTCGATAAAAAAAATGTTGGCAGGGATACACCCTTCTTCTGATTTACCCAAATAAGCAAAAATGTCGAAATAAACAAATTTACAATAACCAAAATAGGATCTGAAATTCTAAATTTAAGTGATTGTTTTAACTCTTTACCAACAAGGAGAGTTTATAATTTTGCTTAGTATATGAATAGCACTCAATCGGAGAAGAACAATTAAATTCATAAGTGAAACTCATTTCTTCTCTAATAGCAACACTTATGCTTAAACAATTAAATTTTGACAGAATTATATATATTATATATATTGAAGACAAATTATACATATGTGAATATTAGATCTGGGTCTCATTTCTTCCCGAACATATGCGACTGTTTTTAACTGAAAGATGTATCGCTTCAGTTGATATTTGTTCACTAGACTGCTTCCAAAAATATAAAGTTTTTAATTTCTATTGTAATTTGATACAATAGAAATTATATAGAAAAAACTTTAGCAAAACTTTTCTCTTCATCTATAGAAAAATCTAACGAAATTGTTTTTTTTTTTTTTTTGTTTTTTTGAAATGCTCTAAAACTCTGTCCTTGAGAAAAATAATATAATGTAATTAGAAATCAAATATGCAGAAACGACAAATCGGTATCTAAATTAAATCCTTGTATTTTAAGATTCATCATAACATACTGAATAAAAAATATTATTGAAGAAGCAGTCTAATGTAAAAGAATTTAAATTTACTAAATTCGATTAGCTGTTACTTAAAAAGTTACAAATGTCAATAAAATTTTCAAAGTTTATTTTTAATTTTATGACAATTTTAATGTTTTAAATAACATTTTATTTGAATTTACATATTTATGTATATTGAAAACAAACATTTAATAATAAATTAACATTTTAACAAAATGACTTTTTAACAAATTAAAATAAATATTATTTTTGTTCGCTTATATGAGAGGGTATATCTTAAATGTTAGGTACATTTTGAAATAACCACAAAATTTAAAAAAAAATGATTTTATGAGATTTTATTTAAACAAAATAAATTTACATTTATAAATTCCCGTTATTGATCCCTTGAAAAAAAGAAAAATAATAAAACATTAACATTTTTATCCATATGTGAAAATTTATTGAATTCTTAATTGTTGAATTTTAAATTGGTTTTCTCGGATGCGAATGAACAAACAATCAAATTAACAGCAAAAAAAAAAACGAAAACAGAAAAAACCAGTTGTAATGAACAAATTTAACACCCATATGTCTGTGCAAAATAATCTACAAAAATATGTAAAATATTTTCATTTCATTTATTAACGATGATGATGATGGGTATTTTGAAAACAAAGGATTTTTTAAAATTTTTTTTCAATGTATGTAGATGAATGTTTTATATGTTTGTAGATTTTACATATGGGAAAAATTTTTCCATTTACAAAATTTTATATTTATTGGTTTTGTTTGTTTAATTTTTAATAACAATAATAATGTTCATTTTGTCTGTTTGAAATATTTCAAGTAAAGTAAATCTATATTTTTTTCTGTTTCATATTGAATTTTCATGGTATTTAAAGTGCAAAAAATTATTGGAGGAGCCTTGTGTTGGCTTGATTATCCATTTAAATATTTAATATTTCCAAAAAATTACAATTTAAATGAAATATTTAAAACACTTTTAATACTTTTTTACAGGAAGTGAAAGAAAAAATGTAATATAAGCAATTGACCTATATTGTTTGAAGAAATTGTATCCATTACAATTTTTTGAGTAGACATTACTGAAACATTGAATTTAAAAAGTGCTTGGTTTCTTCATTTATATTTTCCAACTGAATTTGTCTAGTACTGTCTATATTGGAAAGAATACCGGTACAAACTCGTTACGTGGCAGGTGCTTATTACATATTTACCGGTTTTGCTTCTGGAACATTGTATGAAGAAATAGCAGTAATTTTTATATAACCTTGGAACAGAAAATATAGCTAATTTCGGTATTATTTAGATTTTATTTATTCTTCTAGTCTTATAGGCATTCGATCAGTTGATATATGTTTTGCTCTTTTATTTTCTAGTTTTGATTTTAACCACTTCACTAACGAGAGGTTAGAGTGCTAAACCTACGATATCTTACACATTTTAATATAACATTATATTGGAAGTGAGGGGAATTGGGAGATGCATCACCAATTTTTTGTGTGCAAGTTTCTTATTACTAAGAATGTTCCATTAAATTCGAAATATTATATTGGTTATCTTAAAAAAAAAATTAACTATTTAGACATATTTTTGGTTTCAAATGCATTTTTTAAATTTAATTTAATTTAAAATTTTCAAATCTTTTTTGGCTAAATATAAAGAACATAATATTTTTATTTGCATTTTTAAAATGTAACTTAAAACAAAATAAAAAAAATATTCCTTCATTTAGACATCTGTTAAAAGGTAATTATAATATTCTTGAGTTTTTCGTGTGTCTAGAAATGCAAATTAATTTGTTTATAATTATCAGGCTCGTTAAGAATTTACAATTGGTAACAGATTTATTTCAATGCACTTGAATAAGAAAATATAACATCATACACGTTCATGACTACAAACGGAAAAAGAAAACAAAAAAAAATAGAATACTAACAAACAAAAATATGTATATGTACAAACTATTTTCATTTGTATTAATTGCTCTGTTAATTATAAATACTAATGAACAAGTGAGTACCAACCCTAACAGTCAAACAGATACACACACCCAATACAATTTAACAAACCTACATGCATGACGTCTGTTTGTGTTTATTTCCAATTTTAGTATTCAATGAAAATTTATTTTCAATTTATATTATTTTCAAATATTTCTTGCTCCAGTTCTTAGTACCGGTAACGGTATCCTTCTTCATCTCCGTCTATTCAATATTTTTTTTACTGCTTCCTTAACGTATGATTCAAAGTCAAATCCACCCTTTTTTAATTCTATTACATAAGTAAGTGTTTGTGTATCGTACTTACATTTGTATGCATGTACATATGTATGTTTGTATTTATCTTGAAGATTTTTTTCCTCATTGCCTGTTATAATTATTTTCATAGTAATAAAAACAACAACTAGGACTAGATTCTATTTTAGAAATGAAATAGAAAAGACAGAAATAAAATAAAAGTAAAAGTAAAAAAGTACTGAAGCTCTTTACTAACACGAGCCAAGTTCCCATTTGAACATCTTGGGGTAAAATAAATTGATATTTGGGTGTGTTTGTGTCATTTGACGTAATTAAGTTTTCGAAATATTTAAGAACACTACCGGCAGTAAGACATACATACATTGAAATATAAAATAAAATATAATAATTTGGGTCGTTTACAATGGGAAAGTGTCATTTGAACACGACAATATTGTCATTTGATTTAAAACAGTTAGGTGGGTTAGGCAGAGCGACAGACAGACGAATTGTTATGCTATTAGCCGGAGAATGAGTCAATTAGTTTGTTGCATATTTAGCTAGTTTATTGCGGGGTTTATTGTATCTATTTCTATATTAACCTAAATAAAAAATAGAAATCTATGCAATTTTCTTTAAATTTAGGAGTGGTTTTGTCCTTTGATATAACAGAAATGTTATTTAATTTTTAAGTAAAATTTAAAACGCTGTGTTGAAGTTCATTTATGTTTAATAGTTTTTTTTTAGATTCTTAGAAAAAAATAGTTCATAATAAAATGAAATAAATAACATTAGTAAAACAGTGGAAATTTAAACATTTTAATCTTAACCAAAATAAATAAATTTGCAAATTATCAATTTAATTAAATTCAAAGAATTGTATATTAACGAAATTACTGCTACCCATACCCACTTAACTTTGTTAAACATTTCTTATATAAACAAAAAATTTATACAAAATAATTTTAACAAATCACAGGTATTTAATATAAACAACATGATGAGAATGAATGAGTATGAGTGTTTATAAATTTATTATAATTTATATTTTACTCTCTGGTTTAATCGTCTAAATTTTGTATCTAACAAATATATTTATGTCATTTTGTCTGTTTGTTTATATATGTACATTTACACATATTCTAAAGAGATTAGACATGTAAATCTTGAAGAACAGACCCGTTTAAATATTCATTTAGGCTTTTTTATACAATTCCTCCCAAGTTGATCTAAGTGTTTTAATCTCCACATGTGAATACTTAAAAGGTACAAATATGTATGGGTGTGCGTTTTTAAAGAGCACGAGTATCTAGATACAAAAGAAGAAAAAAAAACAAAACAAGTGTAGTACGTAAATGTAGTTTAATTTTAGATATGTGTGTTTTTGTATTTTGGTGTATTTATTTTATTTTGTTTACCTTAATATAAATTTACTCATACCTCTTATCATCATGCTAAACAATGATAGAAATGATTATAATAATTATAATTATATCAAAAATTTAGGTATAATAACAACAACAAAAACAATTATGGCCATAAAAAAGACGTGCATTCACTTTATTGTAGGATCCCCACCCATAATCAAGCAACCAACTATTCATATCTATTAAATACTATACATACATAAACATATGCATACATACATGTATGCATAATATACATAATTTTATATCATTTCATTCAACTATTTATATCATTTTTCGCTTTTTCAAACAAAAACAAAAACTTAAGAATAAACATACTTGTATAATCGTAGTAAAATTTACTTGTCATAATCTTTAAAACATTGAAGACTTGTAGTCTAATAGCAGCAGCAACAGCAGCATTAGCACTTTAGCAATATGCTTTCGTCATATTACATATCGCAGTTAAGAACTCGAATCTTACTTGCTCTTAAGATTCTTTGTTTTAGTTTTTTTTTATTTTATTATATTGTAGTTATCCCTCAGTTATTTATTTATATTTAAGACAAAATTTGTTTCTTAACTTGTTACAAAAAAAATCTTGTTTAACCGAAATTTATGTATGTGTGTATGTTTATTTTCTAATACATTTTTTGTCTAAAGTTTAGTAAACACTTTACTTATATTTATTATTTTTTCTCAAACTACTTTCAAATAGTTTGTATCTTGTAAAATGTATATTTTTAACTGTTTTTTTTTTATTTTATTTTTGTGACAACTAAATAAATTTTTGCTTAAATTTGCGTAACGCGCACTGTTCTCTTAAAATGTCAAACTGAAAATGCACTCGTATCTTGTCGTTTTATTAGATGAGAGCCTTTTTTGAACTTAGATTTCATCTTGGGTTTTTGTTTTTTGCATATTGTTGAATGAATTGTTGTTTTATTACAATAGTGTTGCCATTATGTTATATAAGTTTTTTTTTCTAGGAAAAATTACAAAATTGGGTTAGACGATAAAGTAAACAATATTTCTCATTCACTAACTCACTTATATTCAATGAAAAATTAAGCAGGTGGAAACAATGTAAATTTATTCACTTACAAAAACTAGATTGCAAACTCATGAAAGTGGAATTGCTTATGTCTTCACTAAATTAAAATACAGACAAAAATGCGGTAATTATTTTTTTCTCAAACTAAACACTCTGAACACTAAAAATGTTAACAATTTTCATGGATGGACGGATTAGTCAAATTTTTAGTGACCAACTTCACTTTTTTTTCAAGTGAAATTAATAAGTATACTAGTTTCTGATAAAGATTAAAAAAAATTCTATAATACCCATAAATTTCTGCGAATTGGCAACCCAATTATAAAACATTTAATGTTTATTATACAGAAAACATTTAATGAATGAAAACTGTTATACCCAGCATGGGCATGTACTCGTATAAAGCTTTACAGGGACTCATTACATTTTTTTCGTTTCTTTATTAACTTAAATTCTCATTTCATACAATTTTTCATTCTCATTTTTGTTATTTGTTTTGATTTGGTCTTTTTAGTGTTCTCGTTTTTGAACGTTTTGTTTTATAAGTACTCTCGCTCTCTCACCAATTTATTGTAGTTTTATTCTTTTACTCTTTTCTTGTCAACTGTCAAACAAAGTGTTTTTTTTTGCTATTTTTTGCACCACAACAAGAAGATTCTTATCGCCGTACTCGTACCCAACAGTAGAGTGTGGATTTAAGAATGATTTTTGAAGTGGGAACAAGAGTAAATTAAATCTAAAAAGACTTTTTACGAGTAAAAGTGTAAAGGTCCAACAAGCAAACAAACCATATGTAGATGTATGCATATTTTTATTATATATGTTTGTATATAGTATTTTGTTTAAATAAAAATGCCGGTAGGCATACTCCAAGATGTTTCTAACTTTCGTTTAATAAATGATTCATAGCATAGTACTCAACTAGACTCTACATATGAACAAGTTTTTGTTTTTTTTTTTTTATTTTGTGTCAGTCCTTAACAATTGTGCAACAGTGGCCAATTAACTAAAGAGCATGTGATTAAATTAAATTATTATTTTAAAACTTGTCTAATTCAAGACACATACATATGCTTGCATATGTAATTTAAACTTGCTCAGTATGGATATTTAATTAATTGGTTTCTTAAATATTTTTGTTACTAGTTCGTATGTATGTATATGAAATTTAATTCATTAGCGCCTTTGAAATTAAAACCAGTCATTAAGTATTTTGTACTTAAATACCAGCTGCCACTCAAAAACTTACAACTGGTTTATGAGTTGACATAAGAAACTTTGAATTCAAAGTGTAAAGTTTTCATTTGATCTTTCAATAGTTTTTATATAACCATGATAATTGTTAGGAAAAGAGAATTGGGATTAACACTTAAAATTTCATATGTTGAAAAAAAAAGTAATTGGTATAAGCAAACTAATTGTTTTTACTTATTTTTACTTCATTAATTATTGCACCAAGCATATACATATATTTAAAAAAGATTAAACAAATTTTTTGTGCAGTACTGCACACAAATGGAAAATCGTTCGAAGAAAGCGCACTAAAACATGACTCTCTTATCATGTTTCCTAATGCTTCACATCCTTACTGAAAATTTGTGAAAACAAGATGGTAAAACCTAAGTTCTTTTAGGTGAATCAATTGGCAATACAACCAGACTCGTATCCTAAGGTGCAATTCAAGTTTCCTTCTCGGGATACCCTGATAAATACTCTCTTTGTCTTGTTGAATGTGATAAATTAGAATTAGCACAATTAAGAATTGTTTAGCCTATAAAACTTTTTTTTTTTTAATTTACTCTAGTTTTGGAATTATATATATATTTTTTTTCTAAAATTTTAGGGATACCAACATATATCGATGTATATCTTAGGAACTACATAATATTTTAGAAAAATTTAAAAATACAATTTTATTTGCTTTGAGTCGAACATACAAATTTAACAGAAATTATAAAAAAAAAAACATCATTTAGAAAAATCTGTTTTATAAATATTGTTGAAATGTAAGTCAATTTATAGTTTCTTTTAAATAACTTTATAAATTGAACCATAAATAGAATAACAATATAAAGTATTTATGACTTTATAAATTTGTGAAAATTTTACAGATAATTAGAACATTTTTTCTGTTTAAATTTTATTGTTTCAAATTGGACAGATTGTTTTTGGGATATATTGCACAATTCGGTACCGACCTTTGAATTTGTGGAAAAAATCGAAAACTAGATTAAATTCACATTGACTAGTCTTTAAATTAATTAGGAATGTCATTTTATTATAGGAAAGGGATTAACATTTAAATTGAAACCTTTCATACCAACCCCCTTTAAGTTTAAATTAAATATGAATATTAAAATTTTATGTTTCTTGTTATTTTTTTCAGTACACTTTTAAACTAAATACAAAGAAACAAAATTAAATAAATTTTGTCTTAACATAAACATTTAAACACATCAGCGACACAGCGCGTTGATTGACAAGGTTAAAATAAACAACAAAAAATTATAAAAATATATAAGCAATTCACAAAAAAAATAATAATAATAATAATAATAAATAATTTAAACGATACATATTTATTTAAAAAATAATAAAATTATAGGTATGTAGTATGAAACAAATTAAAATACTTTCATGTGTACAGAGAGACTGACATACAACAACAACAACTTCTAACACTGTACATTGTGCACAACTAACAAACAATCAGACAGACAGACAAACAAGCAAACACAAGATATACCGATCTAACTGTAAGGTCTCTCTGTTTTCAAATAATCAACGTTTAGCAAATTCGTAAGTTTGTATTTTATAGATTCTGTTCGCTACTAAATGTTCGTACTTAAATACGTTTTGGTTGTTCTTGTAATTAATTCAACTATAATTAATATGGATGATGTGTGCTGATTGAAATTGGATAATAATTTTTTGTTTTGATTTTTGGTACTTTTAAGTTATAATGCTAAAATGAAATATTTTAGATTTAATTAAAACAAAAATACTAAATATTACAAACGTTTTCGTTTTCAAGATCACTAAAATAACTACGAGGCCAAAGCAATAAAAATCCATAATTTTTGTTCTACATTTTCCGATTTTTTTTTTTATATTTCAACTGTATAAAATTTATAAATTTAAATTTATTACAAAGTTCTTTTACAAAGCGATTAATTAAATTTGAAATAATTCTATATTTTAGTTGTTTGTGGTTAACATTTTTGTTTTGTCATTTATAAAATTTTATATTGCACAGATGAAATTATTAATATTTCATGTGCACATTTGACCAGATTTCAAAATTAAAAGTTTTCTGTTTTCTCTAAGTACATATATCTACATACCACAATTATAATTGAAAACAGATTTAGAGAATTTTGTGGCAAATATTTTGAACACAATCACCTAAAATACCAAAAAAAAAAAAAAAAAAAAAAAAAAAAAACATATAATATTATCTGGTGGTATTTATTTATTAAATAAATTTTCAACAAATTACTTTTGTTGATTTTGGAATTATTTCTAAGAAATCTAAACCGATTTAGAGAATATTGGCAGGCAGATGTGCTAAATAAACGCAAAAGAATAAATAAGCTTTTTACTGAGTTTTTCTATGATACGAAAACAATATTCAAAGAGAACTAAAAAAAATTAAAACTATCATAATACTTATTGCCAAAAATCATTTAAACAATAAAAACTTAAAAAATATTGCAACACCAAAAACCATTAAAAATGTTGCAGCCATTTTAAAACCCGTAATTTTTATACATATTTTTATAGTCTTCCGTATTATGATAAAATGCAATCACTTTAAAACCAAAATCATACAAAGTTATTGCAATTCAAATCGTTAAACAAAAGTTATATTGATAAAAAGTATGTAAAAACCTTCCAGATCCCTGTTCGGAAATAATTATATATTTCATTTAAATTTCCCATTTGGCTTATTTAAAATTATTTTCACTCTATAGCGCATACTATTTGGAAATTTGCCAGATTTTAAACAAATGAAATTTATAATTGACAAATGTATTTCTAAAACATTATATTATCTATACATATAAATATCTGGATAATCGAAAAAAAGTTTAAACAAACAAGTGTACGATAATCGTTCAAACTCTACTATTTAATATTCTACATATTTTTTGCAGACTTTTTCAACTCCCTGGAAATTAGGATTGGATTTGAAATTTTCCTGGATTCTGGGGGTTTCCTAAAGAAACAAATTACACAAAAATATTAAATAAGTTTGTTTCACAGTAAGACTGAATACAAATGAAGTGGGGCTTGAAACTAAAGAATTTTGGAGAATCATAACAATAATATCTCGAAAACTACAGACAATTAGCATTTTTACTGAAAAATATTAGATAAGTTTGCTTTAAAGTTCCTACCAATTACAGATTTAAGTTTAGAAATGAAGTTAGGAATTTTCAAAATTTCGTCAGAATATCTCGAAAACTTAACACAATTGAACTTCTTTAAGCTCGGTTCTTGGGAACCGAGCTTAAAGAAGTTGTTTCTTTATAAATGTTTCTTATAGTTATGGTTCTTTGGAATTTTCTCAACAATTTCATTTGATTAATTCAGAAACTTTTCTAGGATTTTTTTTTTGACAATTGTATTACGAAAATTTAAGTTTTTTAAATTTATTTCTTTAAAAAAAATTTCGAAAATTTCACTCAAACGGATTTCTACATAATACTTTAATATTTCGATAAATTTTTGTAAAATTTATTATTTAGGAAAAATATCTCTAAAATACTAAAATATCAATTAAAAAATATTTTTTATACAAACTCGATTTCGTGGGAATTCGAGCAAGATTTTTAGGAACAATGAGATATGGAATCATATGCAATACTCAGAATATATATTACATTTAAAGGAATTAATTCCGTTAGAATGAGAGCCGTAAAATAGGAAATTTGTTTGGGGCAAGGCAAAATAAAACACTAATTGAAATGAAATTATATATGTTATAATAATGCACGATTTATTGATAGGGGCGATTTCAAAAAATGCTCGTAGATAAATCAGATATCATTAACAGAAATTTGCTCCTCAGCAGTATTCAAATATTAACAAAGCTATTTTTTTTTATACCCACCATCAAAAAATGATG
>JACGTJ010005024.1:0-16365 GCA_014858695.1 Chrysomya rufifacies | reverse complement strand
TTTTTTTTGCTATTTAGAATATATTTGCTTTCATTTATTTTGATTTAATTAAAATATTTAATTTTTTAGCATTAGTTAGGGGTTTTGAAACCAGAAACCTCAAATTAGTTAAGAAATGCGCCTAAATATGAAACGATTAATTTTTATAATTAGAAAAAAATTAAAAGTTTTTAATTTTTTTTTTTATACTTACCATCAAAAAATATTGTGCTTGTCATTCCGTTTGTAACATGTTAAAATATTCTAATATATTCTGGGTCCTAGTAAGATTCTAAATCGATATAGAGCTGTCTGTCTGTCTGACTGTCTCTATCGTGCTTTCGATAGAGATCGCACGGGATAAGCTGGGAAGACGAATATTCCTATTATATAAGGTTTGTTTGGTATTGAAAATGGGCAGAATTGGTTTATAAATAAGGAAGATTTGGAACAAAAGCCCATAAAAATATATCAGTTTGGAACATTTTTTTAGTATATAATATGTGATAAATATAAAACGGATTAACGTACAAAGATGAAATTTAAGGTAAATCATAACGGGAAACTAAGTTGATAATATATCGCAAATATGTAAAGGAAAAACATACAATTAGATGTGCTCTTAGACAGTAATATTAGAAACAATAAATCTAAGTAATTTTTAATTAAATTAAACATTATTTAAACAAATAAATTAATTGAAAACTCTATGGTTTTATTATAGCAGGGCTTTCTTCTTAATTTTACTTCATAAAAAAAGGAACAGTTATCATTTAAGTATACTTTAATATATTATGATAGTGGGTATTTAAGTTTCGGCCAAGCCGAATGTAACATTCTTTCTTGTTAATAGTAAATTCGAAGTAAGAGAAATGCTTTTGATCTGATTTAACATGATACTAACAACAAGGGATTTGATGATGACAATTTAAGCATATTTTGAAATTGATCTAATCTATTGCCGTTTTGTAGGCGGAGAATACTGCGGTTCAGGCCCATTTCATTATCGTATGTGTGTACCTTTGATGTTTACGGCTACAGTCGGTTTTTAGTTAATTTTTATTTTTTGTTCATGAATTGATTTGGAAGATTTGCAGAACTAAACTTTTGCATAAAGCATATGTTGCGCGAAAATGTTTTACGTTCTGTTTTTTTATGTTTATTTTCTTAAAAATGCAACAGTTTCAAAATAATTTTAGATATGAACGCATTTTTTATGGATTTGATTTTACAGTATTTGTCTGACTGTCTGTTTGTCCTTCTATCGAATGCCTATTATAATTATTAATTCTATAGCTATTGTAACAAAGTTTTTTTTAAACTTTAAGTAATATAATGACGTAAAAAGTTATATAACTTAAATGCATATTATAGAGATCATTCTGAAATTTCATAGAGATATTCCCAGGGGCAGCAAATCTTTGAAATTCAAGTACTTGGAATTGCGCATGTTATTTAATATTATTTCCATTATTTTTCAAGAACTTTTGTCAAACAAATTAAAAAATATTAACAACAAATTTAAATAAATTTATAAACAATAATGAAAGAAATCAAAAAGAATTTATAAAATTACACTTGCAAACGTTCAAAAATCGAAAATTAAAATAATCATTTCACACTTTGACTACAATTTGGTTATAGTTTTTTTCATTGTTACTAAAATGATTCTTCCGAGTTACCGAAATAAGTGCAAATATAGATAATAAACAAATTTGAGAGAATGTTAATAAATTATTTTACAATTGTATTTCAACATTTTAAATTTGTATTTATGACTTCAAATTTGCTTTTGCTAAATTTAAATTCCAGCACAATTTCTCATAGCTATTGATCTATTGAAATTGTACAATTCTTTATTGAACATCAAGACAAACTGAAATAATTTTAAAAAAGGAAATTTAACATTTCTAGGATAATTTAATTAACAATTAAAACTTTGCAAATTCCACTTGATAACAAATAATTTTGGTTTTTTTTAGACAAAAAATAAGCAAATTTATTAAAAATTAGGACTTTATTATACCGTAAATTAAGTTTTTATGTTTTAAATGTTAATTTATTCGATAGAAAAATTAGATTTTTTTCTGTTTTTGAGCGTCGGTAGTATCTCAGAAGCAATGTGAATTATTTAAGTATAAGAGTTTTTCAGGTTTGCTCTTATTAAATCAGTATTTTTTCTTAACTCTTTCAAAACTAATCTTTTTAACTATATAAAGACGTTTTTATAAAATAATTTAATTCACGTGTTTATTTATTTATTTAATTTTTTCATTGTTTTGTGAAAAACTAAATTTTAATTTGCAAAAACAATATTTGCGTCATTTGTTATTACTTTTTTTAAATCTTTTTATTAAGAGATTAATTAACAATTTATAATAAATTATTATGTGAGTTTCTAAAATGGATTTAATTAAATTATTGATTATAATAAATAAAATTAAACAAAATAAAATTAATGCAAATTAATTTTAAGAAACAATTAAAATGTTAATTATTTGTTTTGATATAAAGACAAATGCTTCAATATTTGGTTAAAAACATTTAACAAATTATAACCAAATTTAAAAATAAACATAAATATTAAAAAAAAAAAAAAAAACGAAAAACGAAAAATAATATTTATTTCTTTATGTTAAAATGTTTGTTTTCTTTTTTCTATTTGTAATAAAACAAAAATTTAATTGAAATAAAAGCACTCAGCATAACACTACTCAACACTTTAACACATTTCCATTTGCTCAGAGTACAAATTTTTAATGACAGCTGCAAAAACCCAAGTCAAGTGTAAGTGACACCACCCACTTGGGTGGCTGTTATTTAAAAAAAGAAATTAAGCAAACCTCACGGTTTTCCATTCTTTGGTCTCCTTAATAAAGTAAAATGAAATCAAAAGTTAATAACTAAGAATTGAGTTTTCTTTGCAACTTGTTTTTGTTTGTTTAGATTTTCCAAAATTTTCACGCGACTATTTAAAGAACAACAGACAGAGTCCAACTAACTATGTAGCTTTGGTAAATAGAGTAACAAAGCCCAAAATATGTTAAAGGTTTTTTGAGAAAATGATGGATTTCTGGGCTTCATATATATTTTTGTTTTCTTGTGCAAATGAGCCACAAAATGTGGAAGAAACTAAAAAAATAAATAAAAGAAAAACTCTTCCTTCCATGAAACAAGTAGCGTTGGCGGCATAAAAATGAGCATATTTTTGGTGGTGGCTGCTTTAAGTTTTAAGTATTTTGCAAACAGCACAATATATTCCGGCTTTTAGTAAACTTTTTGGTAAAAAAAAAATATTAAAAAACATTTTGTTAGTTTCAGAAAATTTTTGATAAAACATTTAAATCCACTTTTGTAATTTTTGTTTTAAATTCGCTGTTCCGTTCAAATGTAGCAGACAATCGTAGAAGCTATAGTAGTTAGATATATAGATAATGACAGAGAGGGTGTTATATTGTGTAGATGTTTTGTGGTTTTTCACAACTAAATAACCACAACACCACTAACAACAACACACATAGCAATCATATAATTTTGTTCTCTTTCTAGCACTCAAAGGTAAACAGTAATTAAAAATGTCACTAGCAAAAATATAACAACAAGAAGAACATGAGTTTAATACTCTAACAATTGTTAAAAATGTAATAAATAGGCGTAACATTGGAATAGCCAGTCTTTGGACAACATCATCTACACCACACTTTTCGAAAACATTTCTCTCTCCCTCATACAAAAATTGCTCTTAAAAACAATGTTCTGTATGCTTTATAAACAGGTATGGAAAATGTGCTATGGTTATTGTATTTATTTAAATTTTAATGTAAAAACAAGAACAATAATTCTTAAATAAAACTGGAGATCTTAATGCTACATTTGAAGGATAACCTGTTACATTATCTATATTCATTGCTTATGGAAACTGTTGTATATTTCATATTACATTCAGAAACTTTTATAATCAAATGTTTTTATGGATTAGAATCGAGAGGAAATTGAAGAAATATTTTGCGTTTTGAAAACTATATATAGTAAGAGTGGTAAATTTGTGTTAACCTCTATCAATGCCTTAATGGGGATATGCAAAAGTCTAAACTGAATATTCGTATTATTCTTCATTTAAAATTCACAACCAGAAGCGCAGATATTTTTTATTCAAATAAAGTTATAAAGTAAAAATCTGTAATCTGGATCGCCTTTTTTATCCATAAACATAATATTAATAAGGTGTATATTGGATATTTTGCTTATAACGTGTAAGACTCTAACTGGTGTATAGGTTCTGAGTCCTGGTAAGATTCTAAATTGATCTATCTTGTCCATCCGCCGCATCAAATGAGCTACTAATGTAAAATTTGGCACAAACATTTTTATTTATTTGTATTTTAAGGAGATTGCACACAAAGTTTTCTTTTCAATTTTCTATTTCAATCATTCAACTCTCTGTATTATTTGAAGTGCAGGAAAATAATTAAACATTTCAAATTTGGAATTCTATATAATCAGTTAACCAGTTGAAAGTAGGACAGGCTGTAATGAGACATCCAAGAGAGAGCCAATTTGGCCAAAACATTTGGATATGATCAAAAGCGATTAATAAACTCCAAACCTATTGACTAAAAATCCAAAATATTATATGTCCTTTTGTTGTGCTCTACAATTTCGTATAAACGATAAGAATGAAAAGACAAAGTGGTAAAAAAACTAATAGTCCTAGTTTATTCATAAGTGTATTTTGTACTAATTTGAATATGACTATTTGCATAGTTACGTGCTAAATAAAAATTTAAAGTAGTTACGTGCTAAATATATCACAAATTATTCTGAATTTTTGTATTATTATAACTTTATTTTCCATGCCTGTTTAGAGAAAGACAATATTTCCGCATTACACTACAATCCATGAACCTCCAATACTCACACTTGATGGGTATTATCTATCAGAAAATACACAACCAAGAGTCTTGTAATGGAAATACTCTTGTTTTTAACTTTTTTGCACAAAAACTCTTTGCAATACAATAAACTCTCATTCTCTTGTTACTTTCCAGTCAACACAATACAAGTAAATAAAAATCCAATATGAATTTTCTTCTTTCGTAGCTCTCTATCTCATTTTATTGCATAGAGCATATGAAACAAGCTTTCTCTTTTTTACTTCTTAGCATCAGCAAACAAATACAGCTTACCTTGTCTTGCTTTCGCAAAGATATATAATTCACTTGGTATCTATATCTCTCTTTCTAACATGCTCTCTTTCCTAGTCATATACATTGGAATGTTTTCCTTCTTCTTCATCTTTGTTGTTTTGTTTTCCATAATGTTCGTCAGTTTGTTGTATTGTGTTATTCGCTGAAGTATGCGTGCGTATGTGTGTTCGTTTGTTGGTGTGCACTAGAGAGTGTGTGACGGTGAGTTGTTGTTTTTGTTCTGTGTGTAAAATTGTGCCGTTGAAAAACATCGTAATGCGTGTGTAGAGAATAGAGTAGATGTTGTTGGTGCTGACGACGGTGCTGTTGATGTTGTGTTAGTGTGTTCTCAGTGTAAATGCTGCTGTTGTTATTGTTGTGTTGTTGTTTCTATGGGGCGATAGGTTTGTCAGTGTGTGTAGAGTATAGAAGTTTCTTGCCTTTTGCTTGCTCTCTGTACCTTCGTTTGACGATGCATGACGTTAGTTCACTTCGATAGCTCTACGAGTTTACACGTGAATTTATTCAAGACTCCGCATAAAAACTAACTCATACAAAATTTATTCATAAAAAAAATAATAGAATAAATGTTTTCAAATATTCTTTCAAGTTGAAATAGAAAAAAAAAAGTTGTGAAAGAAAAATATACAAATAAATTAAAAAGTTCAA
The DNA here is from genome assembly GCA_014858695.1 of Chrysomya rufifacies. Classification (NCBI taxonomy): domain Eukaryota; kingdom Metazoa; phylum Arthropoda; class Insecta; order Diptera; family Calliphoridae; genus Chrysomya; species Chrysomya rufifacies. The sequence continues at coordinate 10,531 of JACGTJ010005024.1, read as the reverse complement.
TACAAACAAAAATAAACGTACATACTTACAAATCGCAAATAAAATTTTAAGTTTATTCGTAAAAATAATTTAAACAAACATTACCAAACTAGATTTGGAACCTAAAACTTGTACGATTTTTCCCACAAATTAAAAAAAAAAAAAACCAAAACGGCTTAAATTAATAAAAAGAATAACGCGAGTGTCATTTGTAATAAAATCAAATAGTTACAAAAATAAAATTGTTTAAAAAAGAATTTGAAAAAAAAAATTGTTTAACAACCCAAAAGTAAAAGAAAACAACAAAATTTGTTAAAACAATTAATTTATAGAAAAAAAAAATATATAAATAAAAATTAAAATTTTACTAAATGCTTAAAGTGCAAAATATAATTTTTGTTACAAAAATCATGTGTAGTGTTTCAATATCATAAACAACTCAATACTTTAAATTAAAACGCTGCTACACCTGCCAATTAGAAAAAAAACTGCCTTATAAATAAAGAAACAAAAAGTATTTCATAAATCCGACGGTTATTTTTGTTTCAAAATTATCAACATTTGTACACCTGCATCTAAGCTTTTTGCCAACTTGTTGCTTTTGGCAAACAGTTTTTAAGATTTTTTAATACCACGAACCCATAATATTGTTGAGCATTGCTTTTTTCGAAAAAGCCGCTCAACTTTTTGCTGGATAAAATTTTTCATTTGTTTTCGTTACAACGCAAGACTTCAAGACGGTTGCCTCACGGTTTGACTGGAATGAGAATAGGGACCCTGGTCTTTCTTTCGATAGATCGGTTTTCAAAGTCGTTAAACTGAGCCCCAACTTGGAGCCCTACCCCGCCAGCGTGGAGGGCCTGAATAGCCCTAGAGCGGTGGGGATGGCCGCCACCTCATATATGACACCGTCTAGCGGTGATCTTGATATGGCTTTGGGAGGCGGTTACCACACTTCCTCGCCCCGTTCGGCCACCGATGCCGGCGAAATGAAATACATGCAACACCATCATCATCACCATGCCGCCGCCGCAGCTGCAGCCGCTCATCATCAGCTACCATCTTCACCTAGTCCCAGTACCATTGGAGCTGGTGGTGGAGGCGGTGGTTCCGGTTCTGGTGTTTCGGCTAGCCTTAGTTCGGTTACACCTACCGGTGGCCTAAGCACAAATCCCTGGACCTCATTACCTCCCACAGACCCTTGGGCTCTACAATCGCATCACTCTCATCATCATCCCGCCGATGTCAAGCAAGAAATGTCACATCTCTCCCAACAACACAGAGTACAACAGGGCATGGCCTCGCCCCATGCCTGGCACGCCCCAGTTCATGCTGCTGCTCACTATGCGCCCACAGGCGGTTCTCCGCTGCAATATCATCATGCCATGAACGGTATGTTACATCCTGCACATCCAGCTCACCATCAAAGCGTGGCTCCTCTACATCATGCCTTAAGAGGTGAGTCCCCCTCGTTACCCATACATCCACATCACATGCATGGCGATCGTGATGTAAGTGGAGGCGAAGAAGATACACCCACCTCTGATGATTTGGAGGCATTCGCTAAACAATTCAAACAGCGCAGAATAAAATTGGGCTTCACTCAAGCCGATGTTGGTCTGGCGTTGGGCACTCTCTACGGAAACGTTTTCTCACAAACAACCATATGCCGTTTCGAGGCTTTACAATTGAGTTTTAAAAATATGTGTAAACTGAAACCATTGCTACAAAAATGGCTCGAAGAAGCCGATTCTACGACGGGATCGCCCACTAGCATTGACAAGATCGCTGCTCAGGGTAGAAAACGTAAGAAGCGCACTAGCATAGAGGTTAGTGTTAAGGGAGCCTTGGAACAACATTTCCACAAACAGCCCAAACCATCTGCCCAAGAAATTTCCTCATTGGCCGATAGTTTACAGTTAGAGAAGGAGGTGGTAAGAGTGTGGTTCTGTAATCGCAGGCAGAAAGAGAAACGCATGACGCCGCCCAATACTATGGGTGGTGACATGATGGATGGTATGCCTCCCGGTCATATGCATGCTCATGGTGGTTATCATCCTCATCATGATATGCATGGTAGTCCCATGGGTACACATTCGCACAGCCACAGTCCGCCTATGTTAAGCCCTCAAAATATGCAATCTGCCGCGGGTCACCAGCTGACGGCTCACTAGCAATCAGAAATCCAGGAGTCGAACTCAGCAGCAGCTGCGTCCACTCCTGCCTCCCTACATCAGCAACAACAACAGCAGCAACACCAACATAACCAACATCAACAGCAGCAACAACAACAACATGGACCCAATACGCCATCCTCATCGGCTGGTTCTTCGGCCACCATGACCACCAATGTCATGTCTCCTCAAAGCCCACTGGGATCAGCAAATGCTAATAATAACAATAATAACAACAACAACAATAATGACAACGATCATTTAAGTCAGGTTAAGCAGCAACAACAACAGCAGCAAGCTTCTTCAATAGCGGCCGCTGCAGCAGCTGCCATGTACATAGATCCTATGCGTTATCATAATGCCGCCGCTCACCATCATCACCACCAGCATCCTCACTTAAATCCCGCCCATCATCCGCATCTGTTCCACACGAGCGATCAGGCCTTGCAACACTCATCCAGCCAACATCATCACCTCCAACAGCCACAAGCCTCTCCTGGTGGCAATAGTACGAGTGGAGTTTTGCAAGCTTCATCCTCGGCCGCCTCTCCCTCGTCAGTTTCATCGGCTTTGGGTGTAAGTGGAGCTAGCAGTATGCATCACTTGAATTTAAATCCCCATTCGTTGCATCAACATCATCACCAGCAGCAGCATCATCACCATCAGCAGCAACAACAACAATTGCATGCTCGCCGACTGTTCGAGTGGAGTTTGCAATTTGGAGCCGCCGCTCCAGGAGCCGTAAGACATTTTAATACATTTGGCGGTTCGGGTGAATAGCATACATCAGCTGCTGCCGCTGCAGCAGCCTCAGCCGCATGGTTTGGTTATGAATCGTCTTAAGAACTAAAGAATGTAACAAAAGACTTATTTTGGGTTTAGAAATTTGAAAGTCTTTGGATTTCTTTTTTACGGTTTGTTAAGATGTTATGGAGAATTTTCCCTTTAGAAAAAAAAACGTTTGGACTAAAATGAGGGTAAACATTTTAGAAGATTGTATGTATGTAGTTGAGAGGGTTTTAGGAAATCTTGTGAATATAGCTTTAAGAGCTTTCCTGATTTTGTATACCACTTGGACTTCCCCTTTATGAGCTGCATTTTTCTGGAGCAGAAGAGCACAATGACAACAGAAGCTAGCTAAACCTGTGTTATTAAAAAAAGAAAGAAAATAGGGAAAATTTTATAATTTTATATTATTTTATTATTATTATTTTTTTGGAAAGAATCATATGAAACGTGAATTTTATGAAATTCTTAAAGAACTAATGTTTTATTTTATTTTTAATGAAAAGAAAAAGTTTTTAAAAAACTTTTCTTTTGGACATTTGTATAATTACCCATAGACGTTAAAAAAAGGCAATTTAAATCAAACGAGTTACAAAGTGATGTTTTATAAACAATTTTTTATTAAATTAATTAATTTCTTGCTTAAATATAATTTAGTTTTTTTATTTGTAAAATAAATTTTCTTTTGGTTTAAATTACAATTAAATATGAATTAAATTAAATAAAAGAACATTAAAATAAACGGGGGAAATTTTAATAAAATTTATCGAAAATAAAAAAGAAAATAAATAAAAACGTTAAAAATCTTTAAAAAAACTTAAAAAACGTGGAAAAGTGTTGAAAAGTGTTTATAGTAAAAAAGTCAAAATACAGATGCTGCTGTTTTAAAGGCGAAAAGGTAATTTTTTGTTCAAAATTTTTTAAAAAAAAAGTTAGCAAAAAACTGCAGAACAAAAACACTTTAACACTTTTTTCCTTTAAAGTTTTGGTTAAACAATTTTTATGTTGTAATAAATTTTATTTGATTTTATTTAACGTTTTTAGTTTTTCTTTTTTAATTTCAATTTCAATTTATAAATTCCTCTAACACACGATTTAAACAAAAACACACATTCCACACCACAATACAATACAATACAACACAACACACCTTACCTTTCCCCTATTGTGTAAATAGTTAAGTCATTAGTCCGTAGAAATTTTTATCTTAATAATTTTTAAAGTATAAAAAAAACAACAACAAAACCATAATATTTAAACACTTAAGAGAAAATAAATAAAAAAAAAACACAGACAAATGGAGAAATCACTAAGAATTCTTTAGTTATTTTAGTCAGAAGAAAGAAAGAAAAAAAAAACAGATAAATTAAAAGTTGTAGGTTAAAGAAAAAACAGAAAAACTTAAAAAATATTAATAAATAAAAAAAAAGAAAAATAGTTATTTAAACAAGAAAAGAAACGAAAAAATTCAACCACAAGAAACAGATTTATACGCCTCTTAAACAAAAACAAAAAGTAAAAAAATCCACAAACAAAATTATAAAACTTAGTTAAAATTTAATAAAATTTTTCTTTAGCTTGTAAGTTGTGTAAAAATTAAAAAATAAAAAATCTAAAAAAAGTTAAACTTAATTCAATTTTTGTATAAAAATAAAAACCAATCCAAAATAGTTTTTAATTTAATTTTATTATTTTTATTTAAAAAAAAAACAAAATTATATTCATTTTTTTTGTAGTAAACTGTGAGTGTAATATTTTTTTTTTATTTTTTAAAAATCCTGTAAAATAAATTTTTAAATTTAAAATTTCAATTTTATGTTTTTTTCTTCTTCATTTTTTTTATAACGTTTACTTAAAATTAAAAAAATATAACAAATTCCTATATAAAAAAATTAAATTTAAATGTGAAAAAAATTTAAGTGTTGAACATTTGTAAGAAATTTAAACAAATAAATTTATGTAATAAATTATAAACTTAAAAAATAATTAAAAAAAAAATGGCTAAACAAATTTACCTTAATTATTAATAATAATAAAAAAATATTGAAAATAAAACAACATTCCTTCAATAAAATTGTAATATATTTAATAATGAACAAAATAAAATTAAAGTAAAATAATTAAATGGTATAAAAAATATAAATATAAAAAAAACAAGTCATCGGTTCTTACCACCACCATTCTATACAAAAAATAAAAAAAAAAAATAAAAAAGAAAAAATGAAAAATATAAAAAAAACACAAAAATAAAATATTATTAAAAAAATTTTAAACAAGAAATCTTTTTATTTACAAACACAAAAAAAAAAATTTAGGCCGGAAACATGATTCTAGGTAGAAATTACAGGAATTTCAAAACCAAAATATTTCTTTGCTAAAGTAATGAGTGATTAGAGGTATAGAGTTCGACTGTTTTTAGCATACAATTCATTAAAAATGACTATTGATAAAAAATATATAGTTAATCCCAGCAAAATTATTTTCAGTTATTTTACTACTTACTTGGTAATGATATATGTATACTTAGTTTGTTAATGAATCAATTCTAAATGAAAAGCTTGTTGTATTTCTCTTTCTCCAATATTTCTCGTTAGTTTAACAGGTGAACGAATATTTTTCTGGGATTTTACATAAATATTTTGTCGTCTTAATTTGAGGCTTCACAATTTTGTTTTAACGAAATTTAATTTGATTTTAAACAAACTAAATTCATACTTTCACAAACTAGTCCGGCGTTACTTTTCAAGTGAACTAAACTTCTTATTTCGAGGTATAGAAAAAACTTTAAAAAATATTCGAATCCTTTATTTTTAATTAAGTTTCTGTGAAAGAAGTTTAACTACTAATAGATCTTATACGATTTATCAAATTTTCATTATAAAAGTTTTTGTCCCTGAAAATTTTACTTCAGATTTCCCATAAATTTATTAATATTTTTATAATAAAAACAATAATTAAAATAATATTCGAAAAGTTGTTAAACTTCTTAGGTTGGACTCATAGAAAAAAAGAAAAAAAAAAAAGGGAACAACAATGATATAATATTTATATGAAGGCATTTTATAAGTCTCTTGAAGTAAAGTTTTTTGATTGAAGTTTCGTATCCAATTGTTATTTTTCTGAGTTTTTTTTTAAGAATATATAAGTCCTAAATGGGTCATCGAGTCTACACACCTATGTATCTTTAACTAAAGAATCATAGGTTTGATTTTTTGCAATTATCATTTAAAAGATTTTTCAAAATATTTCTTTCATCTCAAAATGATCTCACAATCGAGCATTAAATAGACGTCCGAGGCCCAATAGAGTTAAGTAATAACTCTACGATGTAATCGCAAAAATTTAAAATTGATTGCACATTTATTAAAAATTCTGATATAATGTCTACACCAGAGGTTCTCAAATAGGTGTCGGGGCACTTCGAAGTAGTCGCGGAGATCTAAAACTGATTGAAATCAAAACTAGATTTAAACTAGGACTGATTAAAAAATGTTATTTAAATCTTTAAAGTGGGGGAATTTACGACCTTCTCTAGATATTATAATGGGACCACGACCTCACTGGTCCCATTATAATCTCTAGAGAGGGTCGTAAATTCGCCCTAGCTTAAACTTTAATTTTTAGAATACTAAATCAATTGAATGGGATAAATTAATAAAGTGAAGATGTAAAAATAAAGAATAATTAAGGGAAACATTAAAGTTCTTGAAAAATCTTGAGTTATTATATAGTTTAAATTAGTTCCCGACGGCTCAATCACTTTCAAATTATAGCAAAATGTCAAAATTCAAAAATAACATTTAGATATTTGTGTTTATAAATATTTGTTCAAATTCATTCAAAATTTAAAAACTAATTCAATTTGAATTCTTTTAAAAAATTTCAGTATTTTACTAAAATCATACAAATTAATATCATAACTCGATACCAAGTATTGAACAAAATAATAAATTTTACTTATAAAATTTCAAAGTATTTAGTTAATTATTTACTCATTTTGTAAATATAATTTTATTTAATATCTAAGGCGCCATTAAGGATTATTTGCAAAAAAATAAAGAAAAATGGAAAATACATAAAATTTTACACATAAAAAAAAACAACTTCCACGTTGAATGCCTTCTAAATTTCAATATTTTGAAAACAAAAATTTTAAAAGCACTTTCTGGGCTTGTGTTAAAAATTATGACATTAATTGAATTATAAAATTAAGTTAAAAATTATTAAACGAAATCCTTCTGTAAAGTTGCATCATCTTTAAGAAATTACGCAAAAAAACATTTTAATACTTTCAATTAAATGTTAAATTTTATTACTATAAAAATGACAATTAAAAGAGCAAACGTTAATAATAATTCTTAATAAAAATTATTGATTTTTGTTCATATAATTAATAATGAAATTTTGAACCAGTTTTAATGTAGTGACAAATTAACTACATAACGAAAAAAATCCAAAAATAAAATTTCTGAAAAATTAAAAAAATAAAAACAAGTTACTAAATTATTTGTTTGTTTTTAAATTTATAATAATTTGAGTTAATTTTCTTATCGTCTGCAATAAACGTAAACAAATTATTTTCACTTAACATAACATTTTTAAAAATTGTAAAAAAAAAAAATGTCATCAAGAAAATTACCTTAAGTAAGCAACAAATTAATTAAATAATTAATTGCTTTTACATTTTGTATGCCATACATCATGATGACATACTCATGTTATATTTGAACTTAATTATAATGCAAATTGGCTAAAAATAATTTGGTTTTTTAAATTTTCAACTTAAAAATAACTCCATTTCCAAAGAAAAAAGAAAAAAAAAGGAATTTATTTTTCTGCAACATATGTTAATAATCATCTTATGTTGTTAACTATGGATTTTCTTAGTTTATGTGTGGAAAATAACCCTTTTCCTTAAATTATTGTTTGCCAAAACAAAAAATGTGCGTATAATGACCATTTGACTTGATTGATTGAAAGTCAATGGGTTTCTAAGACTGTGGCAAGAAAAAAATCATTAAAATAACACAAGACACCATTTCCTAACAGAAATTTTTTCTTATACTTCAAAAAACCAAAAATTAAAAAAGAAAAATTATGAAATGAAACAATTTTGAATATGTTTTTTTTAAGAATTTTAAAATATTTTAACAAAGTTTTTTAAATAAAATTTTAAACAAAAGAAAATGAAATTAAAATTTTCTATACAAAAATAAGAAAAAAAAATGTTTCTTTAAAAGAAAATTTTTGAAAAATATCTATAACATAAACATTCTTGATAAATTTTCTATAACAAGAAAATTTTTGAAAAATGTTTTATAACTAGAAAATTTTCTATAACAAGAAAGTATATGAATATAAAAAATTTTCTATAATAAGAAAATTATAAATTTCTTTAAAAAAGAAAATTTTAGAAAAAATTTTCCTTAAAATGAAAATTTTTGAAAAATTTTCTATAACCAGAAATTTTTTGAAAATTTTTCTATAACAAGAAATTTTAGATTTTCTTTGAATATGTACATGTGTTAATAACTTCATTAACGCAAATTTAAATTTGCTTAGGAAATTCCTACAAATTGACAACATATTTATATCGGTTTTTAAATTTTAATCATTAGTTTTTCCTAAAAAAAAAAAAATGATCTGAAACTTGTTAAAGTGTTTATTTTAACTTAAATATGTTGGTATTAGATGACACGTTTTTCGTTACTTTAAACATATTTGAAAGGGTGTGAGAGTGTATTTAATACAGAAATAAAAGAATGAAATGAAAATTCCCTAAAGGTCTGTTAATGACTGCTTTGCTATACAATTGTGTGCGTTGTAGTTATTGTATTATTTTTTTCTTCATTTATTTTGTTATATTTGAACACAAATTATATATTTTTAGTAGAAAGAACTAAAAATGAAACTATGTTTTTTTTTTCTCTGCTATACACTCTTTATTTTGTTAATAATATGTTTCAGTTGTTAGTTTCGATGAAAATAACAAAAAAACTAACTCACATAAATAACGCGTTTTTTTTGGGATTTGTATTACATATTTTCAAATGGAAAAATAAAGTTCATATAAACCACCCGCTAAAACGCCATTTTGGTGTTTTTGTTCTTCTTTAGTTCTCTGGCTTTTCAAGTACATACTTTCAAACTTTATTTGTTTGTTGTAAAACAGCAGCAACAACAATATTAATAACAATAACAACAAAAACAACAACAACAAAGTCAACGACAATGATGGCCACATTGTTATTACTATGACTACAACATACACACATTTCAAACAACCAAAGAAGCAAACAAAAATTCAAACATAAAATGCCAACCAAACCAAACTAAACCAAAACCATTCCATTTCATACGATTTTATTTTTTTTATTATGCTTTTTCATTAAAAGCCAAAACCAACCAAATCCAACAAAAAGCTTCCCCAACACACATACCCATTCATAGTAACACCATTACAGTCACTGTATTTACAACAATGTTTTTTTTTACGTAGATACAATTGTTCATTGTTACAAACAATTTTTATTTTATTCTTGCTCTTGAACAGACTTAAACTGTGGAATCACTAGCAATTGATTTGTATTGTTAGCGATTTCATACTTGCTTAGAAAATTATAATAAAATCTTTAGAAAAGTCGAGTCAGTCAGAGTAACACAAATGTTTGATTCAGTTAGTTTTATTTAACAAATATTTTTAAAAAATCAGTATAATCTTAAAGCAAATCGTAAGATTTCTGTAGAAGTTTTTCCATCTATATGAATTTGGAAATGATTTGCTCAAATTTCTCATATTGACAACACTGCAGAAAATAGATTTCTCTTTTCGAAATTGCTTTGTCAATTTAAAAAGTAGGTGTGCATGGAACTGAAGGTTATATTGTTCGAATTAATTTTAGTTTTCGAATTTTGCATAAAAAGAAAATTTTGTTAAAATTTTGAATAAAATAAAATTTTTGAATAAATAGAAAATTCTATAAAAATTTTCAATCGAAAGAAAATTTTCAATACAAAGAAAAATTTTGAAAATTTTTTATAAAATGAGAATTTTTTGTGAAAATGTTCTACAAAATGAAAACTTTCCGTGAAGATTTTCTATAAAATTAAAATTTTTTATGAATATTTTCTATAAAATGAATTTTTTTAATGAAAATTTTCTATAAAATGAAATTTTTTAATGAAAATTTTCTATAAAATGAAAATTTTCTTTGTATAGAATATTTTATAGAAAAAGGAAATTTTGTAAATATTAAAAAAAAAAATCATTTAGAAAGTTATTTGAGAAAATTTTCTTAAAAAAGAAAATTTTTAAAAATTCTTTTTAAACAAAAATTTGTGAACAAATGAAGGAAAATTTTTCATCATTCTATGAAATAAATTTTGTAAGGAGAATTTTTTGTTCCTTAGATTAAATTCTTTAATGAAATCATGTTTTATTTCTTTCTTAAATTTTAATACTATCAGTTTTTGGAGTGTATTTCTATTATTATAGTTTTATACCCACCATCAAAAAATAATTGGGTTTGTCATTCCGTTTGTAACATTTTAAATATTCGTCTAAGACTCCAACATGTATATATATTCTGGGT